>NAJO01000086.1:6091-68847 GCA_002077065.1 Cryoendolithus antarcticus
GCGGAGTTCTTCTGGGGGGCGGAATCGTTACGAGGATCAAAACAGGCGAGAGAGGGGAGATTTCGGAGCCGCGAAAGCCGGCTAGTATATTAGACGTCGTAAATGCTCGCTCTCTAGCCTTAACATAGGCTTCTGTCCACTCTACGCAAGGTATTCGTCTCGTATCCAACCGGAAGAGCGCTTCGATCTCTCGAGATAGAGCTCGCTTTAGGGGACTAAAAAGCGCGACGTCGAGAGGTTGTAAACGGTGCGAGGTATGCGGGGGTAATACGACGAGATCTATCGAAATCTGAATGCAAAACGCGATGAAACTCGCCGTAACGTGGCTATCGTGTCTGTCCCGAAGACATTTAGAAGCCACTCGTAGCCGGGTGAGTTAGACGTCCGACCGCTCTTAGACGTCGAGAAGTGCCACCCTAGGGGCTTTATCGCCGGGATCCACGTCGTATTCGTATCTTTAGCCTCAAAAATCACGAGAGGGGGGAGAGAGATTCCTGCAGCGCCAATGCACTCTATCGCCGTAATCCACTCTTGCCGGCCGGCGATCTTCTTAAGGCCTTCAGACACCGTCTTATCTCAAAGAACCTTAGAAGATAGAGCCGTTCCTAGAGAAATTCCAGTCTCGTCGACGTTAAAGATCGCGTCTATCGGATAAGTGTTCTCGAGGAAAAGGTTCGTAAGTGCGTTAAAAAAAAGGCCGATACCAATACGTAGTTAAACGCTTCGAGACGAGAGGTACCTATAGATCTCGAGGAGACGGTAGATAGTATAGGATATCGTCGGCGGAACCTATCGAGCCACCGTTTGCCAAGAGGAGGTAGAGGAGTCGAAATCGAGGAAAGCGAGAATCGAGAACAGCGTAACTCTTCCCGCGTAAACGTAAGAGTTATAGGGACTCCTAAGGTAGACGATCGAGAAATCCACTTTATAAGAGTCTTCTCTTCGGGTACCGAGAGTATCTGCTCGCGAGCGTGCGCGGTAGAGCGAGAAGTTCGTCCGGAGAGCCGAGATCGTAACGTCGAATAGGGAAGAGAAAACGCGTAGGCACAGGAGCGAATCGAGGTATTTTCTTTCTCTCGATAGCTAGTAACAGCCTTCGATACCGTATCTTCTATGTTAGAAGGCATGTAAGAGGAAGAGAGAAGATAGATGCGTAAAGAAAGGAGATATACGCGAAAGTGGCGCGTGAAAGTGGTCCACTACCCATCCGGTCCGCTTCCCCATCAACGACGGTATCGTAAGTTGCCATAACTTTGATCGGGAAGCCGACATCTCGAATAGTCACAGCTTCCACAGTATCCGCACTCTGAGTCGCACGCAGAAGAATCCCTAGAGACATTGTCTCTTTCGTTTTCATGATCGAAGCTCGACCTGTATTGGTCCGAGCACCCAAGATCACGACGGCTGTTCCCAATATGCAAAGCGTTCATGATCTCGGAGGGATTCACTTCACGCCTGACTCGATTCTACATCTCCAACCGTGACGACAGACGATCCCACAGAAATTTGGCGAATCCTGAGCAAAGTACGTGTGCGCTTCTCTACCGCATTGGGCCGCCAATGTTGCTAGCTTCTTGGACATGTGCATTCCTTGTCCGTTGAAGTTTCTGCTCTGCGAGAGCATGACCCTGGCAGACGTCTCGTCCTCGACCCTCCTTCACCATGCGTCACACAGCTTCGCTCGATAACGTAACGCTGGCATGTGAAGTAGGTCTTGAACGCAGTACTTCTTGATCTCTGTCGATAGTGGACGCTCGTCCAAAACGGCGTAGCCAACGTCAAGGTTTGGATCGAACAACCTTTTCCCTCTTTCTTCACCAGCCTTCCAGTTACGTTTGCCTGTGAATGAATGATGGGGTTCTGTCCCGCTTGATGCATTTCGATCGACCGTTGAGATATCGCTTGAGAAGCGTGCTGTACGTCCTCGATCCCTCCGACGCGTACGTCGAAGGGGCCGAACAATGCATCTGTGTCGTTGCGCATGTCGAATAAGATCTTCACTAAGTTATCCTTCCGTTTGTCAGAGCCGGCGTCTCGAATGCGTCATTTCCCAGTCCAGTAACATCAACAAGGTGGATGGTATAGTCAAAATTACACGGTTGACTTTGACCGAAGAGGAGGGTTTCCCTCTGGAGTATCGAGACACTGGATTCGCGAGGCTGTCCCCCTCTACCA
This sequence comes from Cryoendolithus antarcticus, assembly GCA_002077065.1. Taxonomy (NCBI): domain Eukaryota; kingdom Fungi; phylum Ascomycota; class Dothideomycetes; order Cladosporiales; family Cladosporiaceae; genus Cryoendolithus; species Cryoendolithus antarcticus. Next base: position 8,267 of record NAJO01000086.1, read on the forward strand.
CAATGTTTTCAAGACGTGGCGGATACAATCTGCATTGCACGTGGCGCAACGCCGGTACGAAATGGCCGGACATTCACATTCGTTTTGCGTACATCACAACTCAGAACATCATTCAGAAGGGTACAAAAATGTCAAGGAAGCAGTGTAAAGATCCAGAAGTCATAAGCGCGTGGACACGACTCGTATCGATCACGGTGAACAAGTATGGAACTCATTTAGCTGATGTATACAACTCTCATGAAACCGGCCTCCAGATGGGTGATATTTCAGCCTCGAACGGGACAGTGCTAGTGAAATTGGTCGTAAAACTGAGATAGCATTGAAAAACCGATGACTGCGTCGACGACAGTCTTCGTTAGACAATGATGTGATTGCTGGAAGGCTCTGACGACGAGCTGGATGAGTCTTTATCCTCTAGGACGATTTCTACAAAGAAAATGCCTTTGTAGGCCTCTGCATCTTCCTGAAAGTAACGACTATAGGTCCTCCTCCTTAGCGTAGAAATGACAGCCTTATCGAAAATATTGTATGAGCTTGTGCCGAATCCCAGGAGGAAGATAAGTACGACAATCATGGCATCACACACGTTCCCTATAGCCGCACCGTTTAAATGCCCGAGTTCCAGGCCGATCAATGCCGCTTTCCGCAATCCTTCTTATGGAACGCACCCTCCTCATCTTTGCCCACACGTTTGACGGCAGCCAAATACAATATGAATCACAGCAGAAATGGGTGACACTGACTCCAGGGACCTTGGCTTACCGCACGACATAATTGAGGATGCTGAGCGGAATGTCATGACTTGGCCACTACGGATGGCGAAAGAAATCAAGAATGTTAGGATGGACACCGCGCTCGCAGAGCAGGCCTTGCTTGTCTAATAGTTGACTGATTCGGACGCGGACATGATTGGAGCCATGTTGCTTTGTTTCATCAAACCAGCTATACGATGTTGCCTCAAAGAGCACTTGGCACTTTGTAATGCCTCTGGTCGACAATCAAGCTATGCTACGTTGTAGCAGCTTGGGCGCGACAGGCCGGAAAGCGAAGCAATTGAGGACTAGAGCGAAGAACCATCAATAGCGGAGTATGTCTTCATCACAAGGCTCAGGACAAGGTACAGCCAATTTGCTGTACCAGCCCCTATAGGTTCACTACTTCTTGTAGGTGCGCGTGCGACCCTTCATCACGCGCCTTGTGAAGCCTTTCCCATCGTAGACATCGACTTAGACGTGGAAGACTCAGCCCGCATGTTGAACATTCTCTAGCAATCCCTTCGTTATTTATCAACATTGTGGTTTGTTCAGTCATCGTTTCTGACCACACAACCTGGAGATGCATGGTTTTGGAACTGTACAGCTATTTTGTCCCAAAGAGCAATGTCACTGATACACTCGTTTAAAGAGCAGTGTTTTCAGCATGTAAAAGTAGACCCATTGATGAACTCAATCAGGTCGAAGTTAGTGTGGAGGCTTGGGGAGGGTTTGTAAGGACGTCAATGCACTCGAAAAATCGCTCCCCGCTGCTCCGACATGGAGGGACACAGGCAGAAATAGGGTTGCGATGCCCGGGCAAGGGGCAAGCGACGACTTTCTCCTCTAACGGAGCAACTGAACACCACTCTTTGTTCACGGGGCGGAACAAGGACCTTGTCGTTGCTCGCTTCCTTGTTCCGCAGCATGGGCTACTCCTCGTTCAACGCGCAGTGGACAGTGTTGAGCTTTACAACCTACTTCACAGTATAAGCTGAGGCCTCCTGTAACCTGAGACAATACAGAGGTGTATCCGGCAGGGTATCGTAATGCGTGTTAAATACTAGAATGTAGACATGGGTTCGTATACTCATATCAACGTCCATATGGTCTGCAATATTTTTTGTCCTACGCCATGACATACTTGCCAATCTCCTAGGACCTTCAATATCACTCTAGACACTACGAACATTCGCCAGGAGAATAAAGGGAGCACAATGAACAGAGCGAGGAAAGACTCCTTCCAAAGGCAACGAAGCAAAGGAGCGCGTCACTCGAAGAGCGGAGCGAGCACTGCTCTGATGCTTGCTTTGTTGACTCTATGACAACCGGACTAAGAGTAAGGTCCCTGGGTGTAACTAGACACGGCCGGACAAATTACACATGTAGGCAACAAGTTGTAGTACCCCTAGTGTGCTGAACTCGGTCGCTGATCGACATACGCAAGAAATGGCGCCCATCCGAAGCGTGAGTAATAAGGAACCATGATCCTCTTTGATAGGCAGTCGTTGTGGTTGTTTGGCAGAAGAACATCGCTCGTCTGGTTGCGGAAAACAAGGAAACATTGGGGAGGTTGAGAGAGCGATCAAAGGTTATTGCCTACTCCCTAAAGTACCCATGCACGTGGAGGCTTTCATGTGATGTTATGAGAAGTCCCCACTTTGGCCACTAACTCACCACTGCAATGGCTTATTCAGTGTGCATCCCGTAGTACAGTGCGCTAGTGCTGGCGGTTTCGTACATCGAAGATTTGTGGACGGAAGATGAGTGTGTAATAATTTTATTGGCGACGTCCACTCCACGATTGACAATTCAGCTTGCAACGGATGCGTCCATCGCGGACCTATATTATTCGTCAGTCTGCTTAACACAGCCAGCTTCATCATACGGCGTCAAACGCCAATCTTCTATCACTTCGCAATATGCCTCATGCTCGCCTTGACTTCCTTGCTTTCCAAGAACTCGAATGGTAACGGCCAAAGCGTACTACCTCGTAGCGCACCCTGTTGATTTCTTGACCACTCGGGAGTTCGCAGCGATGGCATTCTCAAGTACCGTGAAAGCGATGTTGTAGGAGTGTTCTCTGCAGGCTTTTGAGCTTTCGACTTCGAACTTTGGGTCTACCGAACTCGCTTCGCGAATTTGATGCCGGCTTGCCTCTTTCACGCTTCCCTATCAAGCAGCCGGCTTCGCATGCTTCGTAACCTTTGTGAATTTGGTTTAGATCATACCATCGAACTTCGCGCGCTTCGTGTTGCCGATGGCATGATGTGTTTATAGCTTGATATCGCATGCACGACGGACTGTGCGGTATCAGCATTCATTGATGCAATAGCCATTGACGATGAGTCGCGCACATTACGATATCGCACTTCGCACAGAATTAGCCTGAAATCATGGGTCAATACACACCTTCGATTTCCATTTCCGTCAAGTGTGGCAATGCACTCTCGATCAGCGTTCGTTTGGGAACGTTTCTTTTCCTAGTCCCACTCGTAATTGATTGCTTCGAAACTTGGTATTCGTTGACGGCCAAAACCTAAATGTGCGGAGTGCAGAAACACATGGTGTATCGAAGGAGTAGACTTCAAGAAGCTGAAAATATTCAATCGCAATACCACTTCTTACGACAAGGCAATGCAGTAACTATCAAAAAGTCGAGCGGTCCATGCATCGATAATTTGCAATCTGACGATCGCGTGATCGGTGGTTCTCTAGGCGGACTAGGGTCCGCAACGCTGATGCCCGAATCTAGCAGCTGCATGTGGTACATATCTCGCAAGCGGAGCTGACACGCTAGAGTCCTATCGATCGGAAGCGCTGGAAGCCGAATCGACCCAGCGGCATTGTATTTAGTAGGAGTGAGCCTCGGGCAAGGAGCAGTTCGCCAAGATCGGGCATAATTCGAGCATAGACATCAGCTACCTGATACAAGTTCCAACGGCTCTGCGCGTCAATGCTGCACCCGTGTAGTGCGGTATCCGCCCAAGACATGGATACGGGTCGTCTCCGGTCAAGCTCCGCGTGACCAGGATGGCTTGGCTTGTGAGCAGTGTATGCAAGCGGACGATAGGATGGGATTCATCAAGAATAGTTGAACACGTAAGACGTCATAGTCGTCGCAATGGAGGACCTGTCAGCTGTGGAAATCACCGCCAGAGTTGCGATAGACTGCGCGCCAGTGCGTCCTGCTCTGGTGTAAATTTCATCAATATCGTGTTTAGTCCTCAAGCGCGGCGGCTGACAGGGTCATCAGACTCGTCTGGAGCTCCCCATCCGACAGCGAAATGATGAAGTGAATAACACGATCAGATCATACAAAGACAAGGCACGCAACAGACAGTGACATGAAAGGAGACATAAGCCTTGATTTAACTTGATTCGTAGTATCAGACAGATCGCTAAATTTATCGAAGTCGTGCTAAGAAATGTCATTGAGACACACCCTCAATACTCAACTGCTAATTCAGCTCATGTTCATGACTATGTATTCACGGTTTGTCTCCTTATATATCGCACGCAACGTGAGCTTTGAACCTGTGCCTGCTTGCGAACTGCCATAATTCTTTTGACAATGCTTCATATTGCTTTCACTGCATACACCTAAGATCAACTTCAGATCTATCTCACGCATGTGTGCTGACTTGAAATAACGAACGTCAGACACACTCCTCGTTGATGACATCGTATACAAACATGTAAGTTGTACACGGAGGTATAGAGCATAGCCAGCCCCATGCACTCTAGGCAAAATATCAATTTCTATAATCTCCGACTAATTTCGGGACTTTGCAATAAGTATCGGAGTAAGCACAACATACGAGTTGTGATGGCCTCTCATTTCTGCCAGGGGCGTCTTGTACATTATCTCGCACATACCATAGGTCTGCAGCGGACAGTCAGCTTCGTAAGTCCTACACGCTTGAGGCATTGTGAGGAACCTTCAACAACCTGAAGACCGAGAAGAAACCACGATTCAAGCCAGTCCAACCAACGGTGTGTCGAGCGCAAGACTCCAGAACAAACACGCTGATGCGGGACGACTATACGCAGGCAGAGCATCAGAGCAACGAGAAATGCAGGCGCGTGTTGGATGTAATGGGATTCTTTGTCACCCTCCATTATGGCAAGCGTGGTGAGTACCTGTCCGACCGCGGGCAGATCTCACACGGCAGATTTGACCGTGAGGATGGTGTTTCACTCGTCGGGAGGAGACTTCCCGCACGGCATCAGTGTCCGCGTGTGAAAGCAGATCGGCTTATCGGCAGCAACGAAGATGGACCTCAAGCGCGCGAACGCATCTGTCACGCAATGCGTGCTACTGGAAGACTTCGCACGCACTTCGCGGGGAAGGAAATGGAGTACGAGGTACATTGGCGCGCATTCGTAGGGCCATGCATGCCTACGCAGTGTGGACCCGTCCTGAAAGCTCCAGAATTGAGACGTCGCTTTCTCCAGGTCGTGCCAAATTCGTGCTTGAACGATACCATACGTCCCACGTCATGGCACTGTACAACGCCCGTGATAGCCGTGACTGAGAAGTCTAAGGCATGAGTGTGGGAACTTCTCAAATCACTGTTGAATTTGCGGCAAAGCAGACTGAATTCAGCTTCTGTCGGTGCCAGATAGATCTCGTATTCGTGTTTCCGGGTTGCAGGAGACTCACTCGTCCTGTTAGATCTTCGCCTAGTGTCGTACGAAACTTGGGTATCGACGCCGCTCCCAGGGCGTATCAACGTCACCACATCAGTCAAGGCTTGCAGCAGAAGATGCGATGCTCGGAGAGGTATTCCAGGGGCGGCGCTAGGGGTGGGAGACGTACTCTACTTATACTTCGATGAGTGATCAAAAATACTGTGAATATGAATTCAATTGTACATTGAAGTCATCATAGCGCATTGTTGTTGTATTCTCGAAACGTCGGAACGCTTACTTAAGGCGGAAAACCGATCATACTGTGGGAATAGTCATACCACGGTGGTTAATGTTAATGGGCACAATTTTTCACTCTCTTCAGGATAGGTGCGCTCGCTCTTGGCGGACGCAGAGGTTTTCATTGTGCACCAAAAATAGATCTCGGTGAGGATTCATGGGGTATCGAAGTGTTGGCTTTGTGATTACTTGCGACTTTCCGCATACAACGCAGACGTGTGCTTAATATTACATCGCAGCGATCGCCGTTGACTACGTCGAGTAGTATTGTCCAAGGAGGAACGCCAGTGGGTCAGTATCCGATTTGGCACACCTGGACGACTGCGCCGGGACAGACACTCTAGACCGTTTCCTGTGAATGGAGTCTTCACATCGCCTTGTAAGACCCTTGAGAGCTACTCCTACCATGCCAGGATCACCGGACTCAGAGCCCCACGGACAGTGGGTCGTCATCAACTCGGCGTCTGCAAGTGATGCCACCCAAGAAAGCGTGCTTGCAAAGCGCAAAGGCGAGTATCTTTACACCCGCTATCTTGCCAAACCCAGTTGACTAACGCGTGTGTGCAAGCGAACTCAGAGACTCTAGGACCGGCGAAGCGCCGAGAAACACCGACTACGACCTCATCCGCCTCGCCTATACCATCACAGAACAGCCAGCCAGGGGTTTCACTACCTGATGATGCTTCCATGCTGCAGACAACCCTCATCGAAACGACCCACAGACCTTCTGCGTCCTCCATAAAGAGCAAAGATCTACATCCGATAGTCAGATCCATGCTGCCACATCAGTATCCTGGTTTGACGCCAGATACTCTTGCTACCCAGATACTTGAAAATCGTCACGAGGTACTTGGGGCAGAGGAAGATTTCGGAAAATTGAAGTCAAAGATTCGTACAGCTCTTGGGGACCTGTGTGTTTCCAAAAAGGCTTGCCGCAAGCGGACTACTGGTCCAAAAGGTGGTCCGGCTTACGAATACATCTTTCCAGAAGGACAATCAGAACGCGCATCTCTTATAGACAAGTCTGTCAGCAATCGGCTATCGTTCTACGTTGAAACCGAACAAAGCGGGTTCAGAGAGCAATCACCTCTGCCGATGCAGACACCTTCTGCAGACGCAAACACGGGTGCCTCACCGAGTCCCAGTGGGCAAGCAAGAGCCTTACAACATCACACAGGCACGAATCAAGGAGGAGATAGAGTATACGAGCTAGCGAATCTGTCCGACGCCGCATTGAAAGACCTTGGTGTAGAACTCGTACAACTCGTACAGCTCAAGACCGAAGGAAGGACAGCTAAGGCGCGAGTGTCTGCTTTGAAAGCGAAAGTTAAGCAAATCGAAGAAGAGATAGAGAGCAGGAAGACAGAGCAGAAACAGTCTGAAGCAGACGTTGCCAAAGCTGAACAGGATGCTATCAGGATAGCCCAGCTACTGGATGCAAAGGAGAGGAATCTGGGACTTGGCAATGATGATAATTAGACTTTGTAATCATTCACAAGACCTGCACTCATCACCACTTCAATTGTTGTAACACAGGTTAACGCGGAGCACGAGTGCGTGACCATTCCTAGGGTGTGACCATAAATTACACCAAATTGGTGTCCACCAACTTCTACACATGATGCCTCAACCAAAACGCGTCCCGATCAGCTCAAAAGAAGGCAGCATATTGCTTGCAATGTTAGCTTTCTAATCAGGCCGATATGTAAATGCCTTTACAGCTACAAAGGCTTACAATGTCGATCACAGAACCTTATACCGAAGAATATATAGAGACACTTTAAGAGAAGACTACACACCAACTAACAGATGTCGCCCACATTGACTAATTTGTGTAGCTGACATTCGCACTTCACATAATTGAAACTTTTCCAGATGATCTCAGAGATCCCGCATTCCTCTCGACTCTCGAACCTTGGGAGCCGTCATTCCAGTGGAAGAGGGAGTGACCATTATGAGACCTACATTACTGTCGTTGGGAATCTAGCCCGCAACGAGACACAAGCCAACTCTAGCGATTTGGATGCTTTGATATCAGGCCATGAGAACGCGAGTCCTCCAGAGCACAACCCCCCTCAACGCTATACGTTAGTAAACGACGCCCAGGATCCGGCGCAAACGACGATGCCAACACCTACGGTGAATGAAAGGGCCACCGATTTTTCACTCTACACCTCAAGACTAATGGAATATGGTCAGCAATCCCGGACTCGACTGGAGTATCGTTTCGAGCACCTGAATGTTGATTCGCCTTGGTTTCGATGCAGCTTGGAAGTGAGTGGCTCGCCATTCGAAGGTTGTGCAAGTAGCAAGAGCTCGGCAAAGCATCTGGCTAGCCAGGAAGCTTGCGGTCATCTTTGTATCATAGTTTGAACAATACTGTGCCTCGCATCAATCCTAGCATGTGACAACTCGTCAAGGTAGACTCACGTTTCGGATGGGAACGAGTAAGGACTACAGACCCATCAAAGGCCATTGATCAGAATTAGATTGTGCATAGATACGCTACCAGATCTAGATCACCACTCACTATCATCCGTATCTCATATTGTGGGAAAGGTATGTGGGAGAGTACCTACATATTTGCGCGATTCGAGCAACGAAAATAGCAGTTGGCAATTCATCTCTACAATGGCTGTCCAACGGTCTGGACTTGTGATAGGGCAGGATCATGACTTTTTTATGACAGACCTCTACGATACTTTGTTTGCCCATAGTCTTTTGCAACACGGACAAGACCCGCGGGTTACGGCTAGCACTCGACAACCACTTACCGTACGCAAGGATATCCGCACGAAGTGGCACCATTTCTTAGACAGCCTATGCTTCCTTTGCGACTCGCAGTGCGGAGGAAAGTCTGTTGTCACCGTCGCAGTAGAGAAGGCTCCAAACCATAAAATCTTTTGGATCACTATCCGCCTAGCATACCAGGACGCAGCACGCCGTCATTTGGCTGTCATCCTTCGCGCGTTGGAGGTGTGTTCTCATATTGATACCACTCCATTTGACGAAATCTTCAAGACTTCTGTTGAACGAAGCAAAGCCCGAGTGTACAACTACATCAACCGGTTGAGGAGCATCATCCTAGAACTTCCGGCGAAGGCTGGACGCACGGCCAATCGTACGTCATACCAGATCCCGCTTACATGAATTCCTTGAGGTTTCGCGCTGAGTCTAAGCCTAGAAGTTGTGATCCTTGAGCAGCTGGAAAGAATGGTAACCAAGGGCCGACTGCACTCTGAAGTTTGCCGAGAAGCGTATCAATTCGGGCACAAGTCCGTCGCGGTCTTGCTTCAAGAGCAAATTAAAGTTGATTTGAAAGCCACTTGGAAGGGTGCACGTCACTTTGTTGGTCGACTCGGTCATCTGGAGAGGGCTGCGCACTTTGTCGTGCATAACGCTCGAAGATTTGCTTTCACGATCCAGGGTTGCGAGGTTAAATCGATCCCGTACTCCGGGCCTGAGAAGCCCCTCAAGTTGAGACTAGACGACAATCTCGAGCAGCTCGTAATACGAATGTTTCCGGAATTCAGGGAGAGCTCACTGTGCAAGGAGCTTGGAGAAAGACTTCAGAGAGCGGAGAAGCTCATAGCTTGGTTCCGATCGAACGACCTTGTTCCTCGTCCACACGTGGAAGTGATAGCCTTGGGTCATTTTCACCAGAACGAGCTGCAATTTTCACGCGAGGACCGCTACATCGGTTGCGGTAAACCGTCTTGCTACTGCTGTGCGTTGTATTTTGATTGCCATGCTGGAAGGATACGCCCTCGCCCCATTCATGGCAACACATGGATGCAATGGTGTCTGCCGCAGCCACGTGGTACTGGGATTGAAAGGGCAGATCTGAGTATATTGAGACGCATGTCAGACCGAACGAGGATGACCACACGCGCGTGGCTCACGAACACAGTTCCAATTCGACGAAGGGGTTTCGATTCAACAACCGGGATGTCGAGCGCCCGTGTGTAAGTGGGAAACGTTGTGGCGTAGCAAGAAGTCCCTTTCAGACGCTTAGCACGGCTGAGTAGAGGGATGTTGTGATTCAGAATTCGTGTGCTTCAGCATCGGCATATTGGAGCCATTCAAGCCATGTGTCGGCAACAAGTCTGGTTGGACTAGTTCTACGGAAGCGGCGCTTGCGGTTTCGCGGTCCGAATCTCCGGGCCGATCTTCTCCATCAGATACCATCAACATGTAGGTCTGATAACACCTTGCAATGGGTAGCTTATTGAATTTGCAAATAGGCAGGCCAATTACCATAGGCATCACCAGCTGCTACGAGCACTAGCAGCTTGGACCTCTGTTAGAAGTCGTGTATGAGGAAATGTGGCGCGCGAATCGATGGGCGAAGCTCCATGCCACTCACCAAGCGGTCCAATCTGAGCGGCTCTACGAGACTCACCGACTCGACGCTGTGAGGGGACACGGCTGTGTGCAGATAATGGCGTCAGGGCAAGCCAAAGTGACTACGCTGACATGCAGCGAAAGTAGTGCAGTGTGCCATGGGTCAAGCGCATCCTCTCGCTATAGGTGTGCTCTTCCCTCCCGCCCCGTGCAAAGGTGCCACTGTGTCCGCGCTCAGTCTTCGCTACATCGCAAGGCATCATCTCATCGCGCAAAGGACTTGAGATCTTGAACCCAAACACGTCTCGCTACGAAGCAGTCTCCTCACCATGGCAAGGTCGACCAACGTAGATGCACTCCAACGAGTAATCGATCACGTCTTCTTGCCGCCAAAGCTTCCACTCCAGGCGGACGAGGCCAGTGAACTTGCACTTATCGATACTGGCCTGGAGGCGCTGAACTCACTCGGAAACACGCTGCTCCCAGATTTGGTGCGTGCGGCTCTTGGTAACGCCGTGATACTCCTTACCAACTTGAAAGCTATCAACAGTCGGCCTGGTGGTAAGACGGACGAAACGGAGCTTCGCAGGATCTTGACAGCTCTCCAACCTGGTCAGACGCTGGCTGTCAAGGTCAGCGCCCAAAACACTGCAATTTTGGTCACTCGGCAGTCGGAGCGGTTGGATTCTGAAGAGTTCGAGTTGTCGCCTCAGAACAAGGCAGTTATCGAAACAAAGGGTCGACTCGGCCGCACCTTTCCGGGATTAGCAGTCGCAGTAAATGCCGACCTTCTTACTCAGTCGGATTACTTCTCGATGGTAGCTAGTACGATTGCGACAATGTGCCACCAGAAAGTACCGGGCATGCAGCCGAAATCGAAGAAAGCCGGTTCAGATCATGATGAGCATCGCGATACTGCAAAGCCCGCAATGATATCTGAACTAATTTTTGGAGTACTGAGGGGTATCGGGGGTCCTATCTCTGTGTCGACGATCATGAAGCACACTCGCGACGAGGTGCTGTATGATCGCGCGGAAGCTCCATGGCGACGATCGCCCATGTGGCTACTGATTCGAGTCGCTCTACAATTGGTCATTTCGCGATATCCAGGTGGCTCCTACGAACTCTACAAGGAGATCATGGTGGTTATCATGACTGAAATCCTCGAGAAAGCCTCCCACTTACCGACAGATACCATCTTCGTCATGAGAGCAAAGATTCATTGGCGTTTGCAAAAGCTCTCACAGGTGGAGCGGGCAATACTTCCCGGCCCGGTATTCGACAAGATCGAATCCACGCTCCGACACGCAACAGACACTACGTCCGCCCGCTGGACAACTGTTCAGCGCCAAGATGCCCGAGATATTCAGTTGGACGACCTCGCCACGTTGGATTTTGAGGGAGACACCTTGGTAGCGCTTCCAAAGCTTGATGAATATATTCATGCGACCTCAGACCGCCAGCGTGAAAGCCGCCATCCTTGCTTCTTGCCTTCTTCGCAAATCATCACCTACGCTCCCGACGGTCTCCCCAATCTTCCAGGAAGCAACTCCGAAGATCCCTCGTACGCTGCTGCCAACCTCATGAAATTTGAACAATGGGTGGCAAAACGCGTTGAGTGTTGGGTGGCTACCTATAGCCAAGCCAGCGCCCGCAAAAAGCTGCACGGACTGATGCTTCGATACCACGCGCTCGCAAGCGCTTACTACTCTGGTAATCCTGAGGCAGTATCTGTCATGGTGTTGGTCATTTTTGAATTATGGGTTGCTTGCGACAAGGTTGCTGTACGTATCGGTCTACTGATCGGCAAGTTCGATCCCGGCATCCCACCCGCAATCATACAGAATCTACTGCTTCCGTATCTCGAGCAGATGGCACGACTCTCTCGAGTAGAGAATTACCTGGAGACACGGCGATCGGACAGCACTGAGTCGACAGATCGCATGTTCGACACGAGGAGTGGGATGAGCTACGCTAGTCTCTATTATGACAAATCTCTCCCCCATCAGCAGCTCCTATCGACGACCGAGCTTGATGCAAACACCTCTCGGGAAGCGAAACGGGATGAACTACGAGATGTGAAAGCAGATTATCGCCGTATTGACAGGCTCTTGAATCAGACTGATCACCAATACACCATCCAGGTCATCGACAATTGGTGCAATCCACTCGAGACGGAAACAGTGCACAGTTGCCGGTGTCAGAAGTGCGATTACCAAACGCAGCGCGAGAGCCTATCGATCGCGGTCCACGAGTGGCCGCTTCCATGCGATCCTTTCGAGGCTAAAGCTGTGGTCTTTGAACTACGAGTCCCACTGTGGTTCGGGCACTGGCGAGACTTCCGCTTTGACCTTCTCGAAGCCGTGCTGAAAGGTGAACGTGACCAGGTACGAGCTGAATCACGGTACAAGCCTTCAACCAACGACCCACACTTACGGCGGTATTTTAAGAGTTCATCATCTCAACGTATTGGGCTGACGTCTGTAGTCAAGCCTGTTTCGAGCACGCACTACAAGAGCAAGAATATCACGACTCTCATCGACACCCAAATTTGTGTTCGTAACGGTTTGCAATGTCGGTACTACGATGCAACAAGTGATGCATACATGGGTTCAATCACTTTCAAGGACGTCATTCCTTTGGCTTGTACATACAAGTTGCCTTGCCAAGCTCTCCGCATGTTCACGTCGATCGCCGCCCGCGTGCTTTCTCTCAGCGCTTCGGCAGACGTGCAGAACGAATGCCTGGCTTTCTTGAAGCGCGCGCGTGCTGTTGCCATGCGTTGAATATTGGACCTACGGCAGAAGTACTGTATAGCTGTGGACGACACTGACAAGACTACATTCGCTGTGAAACGCGCTGAGGTGGCTCTGATCTGCACCCTGACATTCGATGTTGACGATCAACATCTCGAGAGTATCTTCGCCCAAGCAAACAACGTCTCGATCCTTGTGCAGAGCTCCGTCGTGGTGCAGGAAGGCGAGCAGGCACATCCTAATCGCCGGGAATAGCATTCGATTCTTCTTAACCTGCGTTTCTGACGACTGCTATATCGCCTTTCTAAGATCCTCGCGCAGTATCCAAGGGAGCTGGATTGTGCTATTTGTGAGTCGTGGTCTGCATATTTGCCCGGCTGCGACGACTGGATTCCAGCCTCTGAGACTGTAGATCACTGGTTGACCGTAGAGAATGCTCTCGTGCAAGGTGCGAGCTTGAGGGTACATTACAATCTGCTCAACGGTGAGCTCCTTGTCGATGGCTTACCGCTGAACAAGCCACCAAAAATTTTACCGCTGTCATGTCTTGTACGTCAGACTGTGTGGAAACAGCGTCGTAGAAGTCATGCCGTCTGCAAGCCCAGGGTTTCCATCCTGCACCAAACGTGCATTCGAGGGACACACTGTTGAGCTAGGCATGGTTTTAACACGTAAGCCAACCCACGGGGACCTCAACGCGAAAATATTAAAGGACAACGACACCTATGAGGCGAAATCAGCCCGCATGGTGGGTGGGCCACCCCCCATTCACTTTGTTCAAGAACATGTACAATGCGATCATGCTGCAACATATACGGTACACCTTCTACCAGCAGAAGAGCCATAGCACGTCAAGCATATCGTTGACCAGGAGACTGCAGCACGGGATACCTTAGGTGACTATCGACACCGGGGCGAAGCTGTGGTCAAAGCGTTGAAAGAGAGTCACGTGGGAGCAACACCACGCCGCCGATGAGGAATACGACCAGCTGGACATGAAGCTGGCGGAGCAGATACGAGCGCTGAGAACTTGCGGAAAGGCGAGCGTCCTGAGCTGGGTGGTGGGAAGGGCGTGCGTGAGGGAGGGACTTTGGCTGTGCTGGAAGGTACGGAGGAGGCTGTGAAGCGGGCCGCTGCAGGTGGATGAACTCACTTCACTTTGTCCACCCGCTTATAATCTTACGTACACTACCAACTCCACTCCTTTCCAGCACATCGCCGTGACACTCTTAGATGTGATGTTACCGCCCGCTACGAACTCCTCTGAGGTATCTCGACTGCACCCACAAAGATTGCGTGATCTGACATTCGCAGGCCAAAGACCTCTTCGCCGACTTACTCACCAAGCACAACGCGCTCTACGATGAGAATTTCGCACTCAAACGCAAGAACTTCGAGCTCAAGTTGTTGCTTCGCCACAAGCAGACCGCGGAAGATTCGCTCTGCCGCCTTGTCTGCAATCTGCAAAGGGTGCTGGGCATGGGGCAGGAGAGTTGTCGGGAGTTTCTTGCCGGGATGAAGACGTCGGATGAGAAGATCTTGGCGATCACTCCGGTTACGAAGGAGGAGAGTGAGTGCATGTGTCGTCGTTCTCGCCTTGATCTTGCTCACCACCTGCGGTTGCGATGACTGGGAATGCGGAGATTGCTACAGGCATGAGCATGAGCGGGCTTGGGTCGACGCTTGAAATGGTGGCGAACGGGAAGGAGGAGATGGAGTCTGCGATTGAGGATGTCGCGTAGGAGGAGACCATGAACGACAAAGGCCAAGCGATTGTAGAGACTACAGCGGAAGAGTCCGGCGTGGAGGACGAGGTCGCGGTGGCGTAGAAGTAAGTCCATATTGCGGTATATGAGGTGGCGAAGTTTTGTTTGCCGACTACGCTGCAGGCTGGCAGTGTGCACAGGTTTGTCGCTCGATGGGTCCAGGTCAGGGAACAGTGCAGTCATAACGTATGGCTGCTGTCCAGTCCGGCGATCTCCTTCGTAGCCGCATGCCAGTCATTCCCTGCCTCCGAATTACACGGTATCTTCAACCCAATGGACCTCGCACCACCCGAGACTGGACAGTGCCGCCTACCATCTCAGTTCCTGGAATCCTTGTGGTGCTTACGCTTGGTCAGCTTCAAGAGTTCTTGGCGGGATCCTTTCAGTGGGGAGTGTCGTTCACCCGCGGAAATTCTTGAATGATGAATGACGAGGAGTTAGAATGATCGGGACCATGGAGGCCTGGATTTGAGAGGGTCATGTGACAGCATGAGAAGCCGGTCGGCACTCGTGTATGGTGCCACTGCGGACCGCTCGCTTGCTCCGGCAGCAGACGTGACGGTAGCTGCACGACAGTAAATTGCTGCCCGTCTCCCATCTAATGCTGTACGAATTTTGCTGCCTTCTCAGTCCCAACCGGAGAGTTTCAATCCATATTCCAGGTTCATTTTCAACACTGAGCAGACGACTGAACGATGTCTCTCGCATAAAGGTTGGGGACTGACTGAGCGATTGCACATGAACCTCATGTTGCCGTGGTCGATCGAATGTGAAGGCCGAGAGCCGCACCAATGAGAGCGGGCAGACTATTTGAAGCGTCATCGTTGATGATCCAGGCGTCCATATCAGCCTCTAGGTCGTCCTCAGATATATTGAAGAACGCAATGTCCGCTCCCGCAGCTTCTGCTTCTTGTAGGTACGGAGCGCGATCCGTTCCAACGACAAGTACAAGGTCGACGTATGTTGCGGACTCGAACCAGTCGTTGATGCGTTGAAGGGCTTGTTTGGGTAGCCGCTCCCCGTACCAACAGACACCCGGCCGCAGTATACCAGACCCACAAGGACAGCGTGGTACGTCATCACTCGAAAGATGAGGTAGTACAATGGAGGGATCAGTTGCGTCCCAAGATGCAATCACAAGACCTGGGACTGTCGGAGCGGCATCCATGTTCTGGGAGTTGAACGAGCAAGCATCGTGAGAGCAAGATATCATGAACAGAGGTCCGTGTAGATCGACCAGCTGGCTTTCTTCGTGCCCGGCTCGTCGCAGTAAATCTAGTGAAAGTCTATCAGTACGGAATGAGTCGTCATGTATATGAAGACGTACCGTCTATGTTTTGAGATATGGTCAGTACGCCTGGTTTCGCGCGCGCAAGTTCAGCAAGCGCGATGTGACCACAATTCGGTAGAGCTAGGAGTGCCAGCTGTCGGAGACGCTCAAAGGGACACCACACTGATATCGGGTCCACATCAAAGGTCGATTTTGTCAGCACCTGGGTCGTGCGGTTGCCCCAGAATCCTGGATCTTCGCGAAAGGTAGGTAAGCCGGATGGGCGCGAGAGACCAGCGCCGACTATGACTAAAATGCGCTCCGCTGTGCGAATGGCTTCTACTAATGTACTCGCCTCGTCGTTGGTATTCGACATGTTTGACCGTCTGCAAGTTGGCAGATAGATGTATCAACCGAGGATTGAGAGTTGAGATTGGCAGCGGACGATCCGTGGCGATGCCGTCTTGGCAAGAGGAAGTTGAATACCTAGCTGTGAGGCAAGCACTCTTTCCATCCTAGCCACGCGTGCACGCTACGTCGGTGATCTATTCATATTCGCCATGACGGATACGACTTACCCCCGAGGAGCATACGATAATTCCTTACGATGTGAAGTGGCGGCATACTGTCGAAGTGCGGACCGAGAAATACTAAGTCGAGCGGAGGTGGATGCTCAGGTCGTAAAACTGCGCAGCTTCGCAATCAAACACGGCGCCGTCGACATGTCTGAATTTTACACCCAGCAAGAAGCTTACAGACTTGTGAGTCCCGATGTTGCGTTAGTTCCGCAGGTGTACGGTTTTTTCCAAGACGATGATCGAGGCTTCCTCATCATGGAATTCGTGTCAGACGTCGCAGAGCCGGACCCACGAGACATGAAGTCGATTACAGCAGTGGCAAAGGCAATCACGCATTTGCACACCTTTACTGGGATGGATGTAGGCCCTATGTCCGGTGGCGTCTCGAGGGGACTTCTCTGGGACCACGACAGCCCAAACGTTCACGGCACCATTGGTCAGCTAGAAGCATATCTGAATCACAGAATTCTCAATCCATCCCGGATTTTCGATCTCAAAGATTGCGAGCTGAGCCTCGTCCATCTTGATGCGATACCACGAAACGTACGAATGACACGCGATGGGCGCGATTGGCTTTTAGGTTGGCGCTCTGCAGGCTACTACCCGCGATGGTTTGAGCGTTGCGCACTTCGCCTAAACACGGGTATGAATGGGGCTGATAGTGAATATTGTCGAGTTCTTGAGGAGGCCATTCTGTCGGTCAGTCCATCAAGTGAGACCGAGCAGCTCAACATTTCCGGAATGCTGACTGTGGTATTCAACAATGTTCGGTACAGCTGGTAAGTCATTCAGATTCTATTTCGGTGCCGCTGCTTACATGGCCAGGGGTCCTCACGTGCGAGGGCATAAGAAACGAAGGAAGCTGGACGCCAAAGCAGCCATGGAAGAAAGCGTACAGATACTGGACGTCGAGAAGGACCCATCATGGCATCTATCTCATGAGCACGGAGTCTGAAGTTCTACTTGTCGGACAGTGATCCGAGGCCAAGGCTCCATCGTACTGGAAGCTAGTATGTATTCTTCCGATGAATCTGTACTCTTGTCACCGTTACCCGTCATCTTCCTCGTCATTTTCCTCGTCATCTTCATCCTCGCCATCCTCATCATCCGCTTCGTCTCTTCGGGTTTGCGCGAGACTTGCGCCTTGTTGAGCCGAAACCCGCAGTGCTTCCTTCCGCGACTCCCACGCCTCTATATCTTTACTTCTAGTAGGCATCTGAGCTGCCAGTCCGCCCAGCTGCACACCCATCGCAACCAGGCGCTGTGCCGCGGTCATCCGGTGTTCGGGATTGCTGGCGAGTATAAAGAGTCCTTGTATTTCCCCCTCACGATCAATCTTCATCGTCAACTGTGTCGATAGCTGCTGCCACAAGCGAAGTGCGAGTTGATGTGTTTGCTCTGAGTCCCAAGTTCCTTGCTGAATCGGCCGCGGCAGAGGGTCTCTAAGTCTGGAATATGAATAGGCCGATTTCTCATGGAGGAAAAGCGCGCTGAATTGCGGAACAAATCCTAGCCTCTCAAGGCGGCCGAGAACAATGATACTGCAAATGTCAGCGACGTATATCGTGATGCGACTGAGTTGGACTCACTTCCAATGTCTGCAGCCGATTCCACCTGCAGTGAAGTCGTATCTATCGAATCCTTTCCTATTCAGCATAGAGTGGACTTGACCGAACGTGAAACTCCTTTGAGCCCTGAAATCAAATTGAACAATCTTGGAATCACTTTCATGGTCAGACCGCTCGACTGCCACGTAGATACCGTTCACGTAGCCCGGATTCGTCTTCATGTTGAGCTGCATGGATCGGCCATGTGGGAGTAGAAAGTATGTTGTAGTATGATTATGACTGGCTTTGCTGTTTTCCATTTGTCCAGTAGTATGGACCGTGACACGGACAGTTCGGACCGGGTCCTCGTAGAAGGGAGTGTTCATTGCAGGTGACGGTAACTAACTTCAGGAAGGTTTCGACGAATTCTAGAGCGGCGATGAGAAATCCTGCAATAGAGATCCTCCGCAGGCACCTTTTTCCTATCGAAGCCCTCGCAGATCGAGTAACCCGCTCTACCAGCGCACCTGAATGTTGAAAGAGGGGAGACACTTTCGTTATATGGGAGTACAGGTGCGTTTTTCGTGGCGACCTAGACTGAGATTGCCGACCCTGTCGTGTTCTTTTGCCGTCCCGGCCTCAATAGGGGCTAAACTCAGGCCTTGATTATCCATTAATGAACGTGTTTTCACTACCGCTATGACCATCTAACATACTAAGCAATGGAATGGGCTCTGCCACCTTGATCGGCGGATTCCCCAACAGCGCCTTGCGTCTTTCCTTTTGCTGCCATCAATGATTTTAGGCCACCCATCAGCTCCAACGGCATCTGTGAGTCAGCGCCATGAGGCGTGCGAAGTTTTTGGTCGACGCTAAGCATGACCATGGGGACTTGGAGCGAAGCTTTTAAACAACGACAGTAACAGCGGTGGAGAGTCATCCATGTAAAGAGCTTCCGCTCGTGCAAACACTTCAACTTCATGCTGTAGCTATAGACTAGATTGCGAGCGGTGTAGTACCCTACAC
This sequence comes from Cryoendolithus antarcticus, assembly GCA_002077065.1. Lineage (NCBI taxonomy): Eukaryota > Fungi > Ascomycota > Dothideomycetes > Cladosporiales > Cladosporiaceae > Cryoendolithus > Cryoendolithus antarcticus. The sequence goes on from NAJO01000086.1 coordinate 27,238, forward strand.
GATCAATGCGTACGACTAGATGGATAGGTCGAATGTCTATCGAGGCGTCTAGATAGGCATGGAGGCGCGCTCATCAAGCCAAACACAGTGTTATGATCTCCATCTCACCTGGGCTACTACTTTGATGAGTGGGACGGATGATGTGCGCGTTCACGAGCGGGGCTGACAGCTGTAGAGATTCTGGGCCAGTCAAGGTAAAGTGCCCAGAACTCACCCTAACGCCTACCTACCTTATGTGTCCCATGCACCTACTATGCGATAATAGTGACTACGTTTGTCGGAACTAGACCTATGACCTATAGCGATTTCGGCGACAGAAGGCGTTGAACGTCGCTAGTACGCTCGGATTTGATATTATGACGGCGCGTACGGACTGTCTAGAGTATAACGAGTCGTAACATAAAGTATTTCAGTTGGACACGGTGTAGAATATTATGTAAGTGTAACAAACACGCTGTCCCTTGTAGGCTGCAGATATGTTTATCTACCATGTCTTCGAGACCTCTACATGTAGTGATTACAACAATGGACCTGGACAACTTAAGTGAGAGAGGGAGCTAGCGCACATGCCTCATACTTAAGGCGGTGGATATTGAACGCTATCAATAGTTTGCCGGGCTCAGGTCCAAAATCCTCCTTTGCGACACTTGCCACAAGGCCCTTGGATATCGCAGTCATGGAGCGATAGTCCCCAGTCGTTCCTGAAGGTTGCTTCCTTCTTTGGACATCCTTGTGATGCACATCTGCTCTGGAAGATATTACTACATGGTTTGAATACTCGCTGAGAGGCAATGCGGCGACCAAGCCGCTTGAATAAATCCACAGCCAGGCCTTCAACATCGTCGATAGCCATAGCGAAGTCGTGGTCATCATTGAGCCAGTCAATGTGATCAAGAATAATCGTGTGGACAGCATCTCGCAGACTGGCATCATGCTCCACTGTCGCGCTAAACACATCAGGTATCGCAGCAGTGAGGTCACTTGCGTTCCAGTCGTCCCCATTAGCCTGCGTTTTGAACCTTTTCAATGCAAAGGATTTCAAAGCGGGCATGTCGTATTTTGATGCGATCGAATACATCTTTGCATGCATCTCGAAAATACTTGCTCTAGGCTAGGCCGGCTTGAATGACATGTCTTCTTTCTGCTCGGAAGCCTGCGAAGTCGAACAATCAAAGGCAAAACCTGGAGCTTGAATTATATTCTGCCCCGATCCATGCTGTTCGTCCGCTAAGTCAATGTAAAGATTTGAAGCTTGTGCGGGCTTATCGGCGAGGAGTCTCTCGTTGCGGCCGTCGTCGTTGGTCATTGGTGCATTTGGGACGAATGATTCCGCGTTGTCGTTCGAAGTATACGGAAAGTCGATCATGAGTTCGACGGCTCTTGGATCGTCTTCTTCAATACTACCGTCGTTGCTATCACTTGCTTGCAACTCGATTATTCCAGTGGTACCTTCCTGCCCTGAGCATTAGCCTGATTGTAATATCCGACAGACCTCGATGTTCTCACCTTCCATTTCCCGGCTTCACATGCGCTCCTCAAGAAGGGACACTGCGGACAGACAATGCACTTATTACTTTGGACACAGACAAGCCGCATGTAATGACAAGGTCTGCATATTCTGGGTCTCGTCAATATGAAGCAATCCAAAGCATCTTACGCACTCACTCCGATAGTAGCGCCTCTAGCCCATCGCCATGCGTAGCCATGTGAATTTACTGATGAGTGTGCTCTAACACAGCTTGTAATCTCACCCAAGATGCATGTCTTCGCGCAATGGCATGGTACGTGCGTTCAGGCAGCAATGTCTGCGTCATCGCGGGGACAGCAGGGCCATCTGCCAGCAAACAACATTGAGCATGCACTTTCGTCTTCTACAAAATATGACGCATGTGATACTGCAGCCTGCACGCTGGGACGTGCAACTTGCTCAATCACTTTTACACACGTGGCAAAGCCTTCGCAGCAGGCGACGAAACCAAGCGTGCACGTGTGGAACATGCATGCGCTGTTTCATGTGCGAGGACCCGACAGCTGATCGCTGGGCCAATCAGCGTCTTTGTCTGCCCGCCCGAAGGTCTAGCATGATGGCATGTCAGAGGATGGGCCCATTGTTACACCGTGATTGATAGGACTTCCGGCTCGTACGCGCTTGCGCGGCCCGCATCTCCCGCCAATCATCGTTTCGTATCGCAGACAACGCCTAAGACTGCACGGCTACATCGATAGGTGGGGATCTGAGGAAGCGCCTGAGGCTTCATCCATACGTAGACTTTATCAGTCGTACGCACGTTCTGTACCACCGTCGCACAAACGCCCTACGCAACGTTTCATGGATATCACAAATGCCTTACACTACGTCGTACTCACGCCCTGCACTACCCAAGCATACGCGACCCACAATACATGACAATTGATATGTGATGTAGGATTACAGAAGCCTTTGTCTACAGCCAAATAAATAGCACATTGCATAGAGAACCGTGCTGTTATCTGTTCAGAATACTAAGGCTAGGTCTGGCTGCGTGGCAGTACCCAGGAAGTTATCCTCGCAGTTCTCGTCGTCCTCGGGCTTGTCATCCTCGTGCGCATCGTCGATATCCGCATCTGATGGCGCGTCCCCAATATCCGCGGTTGCTCATTCCGTACGGGCGCATCGCCTATGTCTGTAACCTAAATTTCGCACGCAGAAGCGCAGGCCACGGGCTCGTCTGCAGTGAAAGTAGTCTCAGTAGACATGAGCGCGGCAGAGAGCGACATAGTGCATTGTTAAGAGCATGTAGACGCACGCACGTTGAAGACGAAGGCAATGTGACGGCGAGGCGGTGCGTCATTCGTGGATCCTGGCGAGCCTGTAATCCCGTTCCGCCGCTACGCGCCGTTCCGCAATTGGGTATTGCGTCAATGCAGCATAAACAAACAACACCCTCATTGCATGCCGGTTTGACCGACACATCGTTTTTCTCTTTATGGATAACCCGTCTGCATTCCGAATGACTTCTGGTGTATGCAAAGTAACCTCTTGGCTGGACGATCTAACTCCACCGCCCTACTCGTCCCGCAAGCGCCGGCGGCCGCTCGTGGAAATGGACAGCAATACTACCCCACGTAAGAAGAACACACATCCTATCGATAGCACTCCGAAGGCTTTCCTGGTATCAACAGAAATATCAATCGCAGATGCGGAAGACATTACACCACGCCCGGCTGTCGTCGCGCTTACATCAGCAACAACCCTGAGGCCTGACGACTCACCAAGTCATGCTGGTCACCCGACGATGACAAGCACAACAGACTCAAGTACAGACGCCAGTAGTACAGCACGGAAGAGGAAGCGGGACGGCAGTCCTGTGAAGAGCTTGACCATGCTGAAAAGAGCGGAATATTTCGTGGAGCAACGCTCTATCGGACGGGCGAAGGACTTGCCGGAGAAGCTTCAGTCCCTAGCCAAAGCGATGAAGGATATCGGCTGCGCCCGGGGGATTATACCCAGCGAACTAGCTGCGGATCTCGTGTCGGATCTTGCGGAAGACGAGGACGACGGTACTCGCCTTGTATCAATTTACCGTTGTCAGCTGGGCGCAACACCAACTCCACCCTTTGTACAGCGACACCTACATCATGTGGCTGGTAACCTATCCTTGGCTCGATCGGAGGCAGCATGGAATTGTAATGCCCACGCGCCTCTCCTTGACGAGGCCTGGTGGCTCTCCAGGCACCGCGAGTCTTTGAGATGGGAGAATGTCACCACTGCATCTATCGAACCGAAAGAGCTACTCCCGGCTCTAACGACCAGCGATACTTTCGCTTCGAAGAAGGTAGATTTTGCCATCACTCTTGTGCTCGATCTGGTAGTCGAGCGTCGTCTCTCACGATGCGGCGTTGTCTCGCTTTCACAAACGAGATCTGAGCCGCTCCGCTATTCACCTGTTGCCGTCAGCTTCGAAACAAAGCTACCCGGCGAGAGTTGGGCAGATGCGAGTCTGCAACTGAATACGTGGGCGTTGGCGCAAGTCGCCAAGCTTAGAGAGCTCTTGATCAAAGCGGGGCGGCCTGCGGTGGATATCCCAGCTCTGCCACTTGTTGTGGTTCAAGGCAACGAATGGAAGTTCATGTACCTGGAAGTCGGCCCAAGGCAGGCCTGGCTATGGACAAAAATAACACTTGGCGATGCAGATTGCGCGCGAGGAGTATATCAGGTTGTTGCTGCGCTACAGCGATTAATGGAGTGGAGCGAGAGCGTGTATCGTCCCTGGTTTGTGGAAAACATCTTGACACCAATTCTCGCGACGGTACCAATGGAGGCATGATCAGGTGCGAATACAGCTATCTCGTGTATAATGGTAAGGATAATATTTGACGAAACCTATGAAACATGGGAGTCTAGTTAGCACATCATGAGCTACAGTACAGCTGAAGTCCAAGCATGATCACCGCGTTGAATGCGAACTGTAGGGAAGTGAGACACTTGATGAGGGAACCCGCAGATTTCCCCCATGGTCTGGACAACTTTGCGTATGGCTACGTAACTCTCGTGTCAGTAGGAACCCGAAGACAACCCCGTACTTTGCTGAACACAGTAGTTCGATCGTTTTTTCTGAGAGAGTAAACTAAGAACCTTAATAAGAAGAGTGATCACAGGGCCAGTATCAGCACAGGACCTTGGCAATCTTAATGCTCGCTCACACGCGTGATCCGATGTTGACATTGATCCACTGGCGATCAGGTCCAATTTATGGAGACGCGGCAGTCTCTATGACAAGTAACTCAGTCATGCGGCTGCTTCACATTAAATACCAGGAGGCACCTGAGTTCACAATATCGGGACGACGCTGTGCGTTTTTTTGATGCTGTCATATCTCGTCTGCACACCTCAGAACAAACTTTGATCTAAACGGGAATGCCGAGTATTGGTAGATATGCTTTCAATGTCGTCGCCATAGTTGCAGAAGATCATTTTCTACTTGTTGTAGATTTGGGGTCTCTTTGAGCCTCCTGCTCACCGCTCGTTTAACATGTCAGAGTTTTGCAACGACCGCTGATGCAGCCGTCCTCGCTTTGAGTGGATTCATCATGAAAATCAGCCTCTCCCACTGCCACCCAGGACACACATACAACGACTAGTAGTCAGAGGTCAGAGCTGCGGGAGCTTCTCGTGCTATTGCAACTACGCCGAGACGTTATCGGACGACCAGTCGATGGCTGTTACCTTTTTGCCCACAGTACACAAAGTGCTTTGAAGCCGAGACCCTCCGTGCCTGATCCCCTCCTGTCTGACTGCGTGAAGAGCGTCTTACGGACATGCCTTGCCTCAATCTGTACCATTGTATTCGGTATATCTAATGTTCTTCACTGTTTATTGGCAGAATAGGTGTGCGTCCCTGAGATGTTCTGCTATTCCTTTCCGCTAGCGGTGCAAATTTTCCATGTTTGTACACTTCAAAGGGGGCGTAGATTGGCGCCTTTCGTGCAGGTGTTGCTGACGCTTATTACGTCGGCCTTCCATCTTGTATTGGTGTCCTGGTACTGGTGCTGTGCGCAGATGTCTCTCATCGAGATTGATGTCGCTATTGTCTACAGTTGCGAGGGCTCTTGGGCCACTGTGGGCCGTTGACCGTAGCGGTATCTGGTTAGATGAAGATCTTTCCGACTTTTAACGATCTTTGTTCGGCCGCTGGCTTTTTCATCACGGTGAACAATAAGGCCAGGAAATATAAGGGTTCAAGCTAGTGTTAGTCACGACTATACTAGACTCAAGGTACAACGTTGCAAAGCTGAAGAGGAGAAGAACTGTGAACACGCTCCGAGGTCTTTTCTTGGATCTTGTGAGAAAGACTTCGAACATTCTTGAGGTCTTGGCTGTGATATGTGTTTTGACCAGGGCATAGCCTTGTAAGGGGCCCAGCCCGTGACACTAGTAGGTTCGACAGGGCCTCAGATGCGGAAAACCTTTTTCCGCAGGTGGCTGTAGAACATGGCGAAGGATTACTACTGTGCTTTGTGAATTGCTGCTGCACGAATGTCACGATTATCGACTCCGGGGCAGTGATGGGTGGTCTAGATGCCAAGGTGCTCGAGCGTAGATCGTCGCTAAGTCGGGAGTCAACGTATCAAAGGCCTGTGAGATCGGTCATGGTCAATCCTGACCGGTGAACATCATACTACATGCTGTGATCAATAGTCTTTCTATTGCCTTCTGTCGCATTCATCGGTTTGTCACTCGCGGGTGCACGGCACTCGCCATCTTGAACGCGACAATATAATAGTTTCGACAGTAAGTTAAACAGGTAAAATGTAGAAGCACACGAGAGAAATCTGGTCACTGCGGTCAGACATCAGATCGAGCCCCAGCTCCATCTTATATGATACGCCTCGTTCGTTGTCACAATTCATCGCGATCGGAGAGTGGAGACACTAGATACTCAAGGGGGGGAAAGGGGGCGAGTTTGGGGCTAGTCTACAGAAAAAGCCTGGTTCCGTGAACCCAAAGACGTCTCAGGGACCGAGCATAGTGCGTCAGGTGACCCAATTGAGACTTCCTGGAAGTCCCAAATTGAACGGGCCGTACCGAAGATCCGATTCACAAGACCTCGAGAACATTTGCAGCATGAGTGATCATACACATTGCCAGCGAGAACGCAGACTGTTCAACCTGTGACAATCTCAACTTCGCCAATCTCTCGCTTCCAACCTTCTGAATGTTTTTGGATCCCCCTCATCCATTTTCCCATCTTATATGACTCCCTCCCTACTTACTTATATCTGCCTCTCGGGGTTGATACGTTGGTAGATGAGACACGGATACGCCATGTAGTCGACCTCACTCAGCCCGCTATGGCCTCGGTTAGCACCATCAATGTTGGCGGTCGTCATGTCACTACCCTCAAATCGACCCTCTGCCAGTCACCCTTCCTAGCTAAACTCCTTTCCGTAGACTGTGCCCCGACTGCGGCTCTCTCGTGTGAACGGGCTACTCTTCTTCGATGCGGATCCGATTCTGTTCGAACACGTCTTGAACTTTTTACGCCGTCCCTTCCCTCCCATCTTCTGGACCCGAACCAATGGCTTCGACCTCGCGTTATACGTCCGCCTGCTGAACGAAGCCGAGTACTTCCAACTGGACGCCCTCGCCGACTGGATCCGTGAGAAGAAATAAGTTACGACCGTTAGTATTTCCCCATCTACGGATTTGATACGATTGGACAATCAGGCCCTGGGACCACCTGACCACCATGGTGACGTCCAGAAGGAAATTGACGCCGACAGTGCCACCTCCAACTCTAACTCTGGCAAGTCCACCGTATACTGGAAACGGATCCATAGTTGGAGAACGGTCGTCAGTCCTCAGGTCAGTCATCGACATCAGCCCGTCTGCTTCGTATACTAATTCGTGTCGTGTAGGAGAGTCTATAGTCTACCGTCCGTGGTCATTATCAAAGTCAGGTCTTGACACCAGCTCGGGGTTTGATGGCGCTTTGAGATCAGGATAGGCGCAGCAATAACAACGGAGGTCGCATTTTACCGTATGAGGACATCGTATTGTGACTCTTTTGTTACCCCATTCCTCAAGGAATTTTCCAGAGTAGTCAAGACGCACCGTTCACACATGAAGGTGTTCGGTCGCAGCGTTGATCTTACCGTCACCTACGGGGCACTCGACCACTCAAACCAGCTCTCGGACAAATTGGAGGCGTGTTTTATTCGGGGATCGAGAGTCGTCGGCGGCCGTGAAAGACCGAGCGAACAAATTTCAAGATTGTCGATTATGTCTCTTGGAATGAACCCGAAGAAGAGCCACTTACTTATCAAAATAACATGGAGCTCAAGAGGTATTATTGCGGGCTCTACTGAACGCGTGGTCAACACTGTCTCTGCGTCAGTGACAATGCCCTCGCGTTGCTTTCCCTTGATTGGTTCGGCCACATCCAGACCACCTTCAAGCTGTAAGTCGAGAATAGTGTTGAGAGATAGTTGATCAATATTCACGAAAGACCGTTGCGTAAGCGCCATAGCGACAGATGTTTATAGCTTCAATGCTGCAGAGATTCTAAATGATGTTGAGTAGAGATAGGACAGAAGCACGGAACGACGCTGAGAGGCCGGAACGAGACACGTAGGTGAGGGCACCGCAGACTTTCCCGGTCCTCGAACTCATGATGAGTCTATGCAAGTGAAGCTCTAGATTGTTACCCAGTCGAAAGTAAATTACCATATCTAGCCCGGTGGCTGAAAGGTTATAAGATATATATCTTTGCTTGAGATGGATAGGTTCGAGCGTCGATGTCGTTATTCAGGTGTTGAGGAACATCTGACGCGCAAAATTTGAGTGCTGCGAAGGATGTCGATTGTTCCCTAGAACTAATCATTCCGTTACTCTAGGTTACTATTTTCGCTCGCTGCGAAAACGCAGCCCATCTTGGGTGCTTTTGCGAGAGCGGTCGAGTAGAGCAGTGCCGATGTAGATGAGCTTTTCGAAAAACAAAGGTAGAGGGCGAGGCGAGGGCATGCAGGCGCACGACTTAGGTGCTTGACTGCAAATTGACAGGCTGTAGTGCCTTGACACCCACCCCATGCAGATTGATCGACCTTTCTCGCCGATCTCCCACCGCACTTTTCTCACTGCACCGATAACCCGCGGAGCCGTATCTCTTCACCGCCTTCGCAATCCCAAGTCGCCGTTGTCATGCCTCCATATTGCCCTTGCGAAAGGATGGGATTGCTCTCGAGAATCCGGTATCGGAGCAGTGGCCTGAGCGTAAATGGAGGGGCGCGATCTGGAAAGTCATCCCATGATCTAGTATCGTGTTCCTGTGCGCCCTCGTCTTGCATCAATTGCGAACATTTAACTCCGGCCGCCTAGTCTTTCAGTACATATTTTTCACTATTGTCATAGCGCACTTAAGAACATTCTTTACAATGTCTGTCTCGTGGTGCAGACGGTAATCCTAGTTACGTTGCTTACACACTAGGTAGAAGAAACATTGCATGACGAGGATCATGGGCCTTTTCCAGCGTCCCATCGTTCTTCACCGCCCGCAGACCATCTAACTAGTAAGCTGTACATGTCACTGGGGACCTGGACCAGTTTGGTTATCCCCAAGAACTCATTTAACGAGTAATAGTACTCGATATACCAAAGTCGTTGCTGTAACCTGATTATGTTCTTTCGCAAATCTTCACAAGCTTGTATGTGTTCAGTGAGTAATATCTTCTTATGTATAGCCTGAAATGGAACCCCATTCGTATACCATCCAGTGGTACGAATGGCAGTAATACACCACGCCTGTCTGGTCGTATAAGTGCCAACATTGTGCTCCCGCTCGCCGAACGGGCCGATTACTCCGCTCCACAAGATTCCAAGCTAGAAGAGAGAATCGGTCCTGAGGCAACTCGGCCGGAGGCATGTGCCCTTGTTCGCCCACCATTTTGATTGATCTTGATACAGCCAAGGGTCGTTTGCACGAGTAAAGTTTGGTCCAAGATGGAGAAGTTCCCGACTGTCGGACTTCAACTTCGCGCTGGATTTGAATCTGAGAGGCGCATTGAGCTATGGAAGATTCGAACGACAGGAGATTCTCAGTCTACTGTAGTGATATGTTGTGCGTGCATGCTCCCGTCCCCACCTCATTCGACCCATTTTATAGCGATCCAATCACACATAGGTCGTACTACAACCCATAGTCGCCCCACTTGCGTGCATCGCCCACGACCAAGATTCTCTCGGCCGTATGCACGGACCATCGACTTCGCAACAATGCATATGCAGCTCGGTACATCACAGGAGCTATGATGTCTATGGCAACCACTGGACTCTTTCCCGCAAATGCGGATTACCGTTGGGATGAGGCCTAGGCGCATGGCTGCCAAATATGATCCTGTGCTCTGCAGACTGCCGCACAACATGTTGGTGCTCGGCCACTCGTCGTGCTTCATCGCAAGTTGCTGTGAGTCATTCCAGTGCTGCATTCCAGTGCTGCATTCCAATGCTGCATTCCAGTGCTGATCCCATTCATTTCCCGCTCCTACTACAGTGCCTCATCACAGCATTTCACCCTCCCAACGACAGAAGTGCACACCAATTCGACGATCCTCTAGAACTCTGGGGAAAGAAGCAGAGCCACGTTCGAAGAGCAGATCGAAGCATCGCATAAGGACGAGCAGATGGACATTGTCTTGGATTATCATATTCTTCCAGATGGGCAGGCCTGTCCGTGCCGCACCGATTTGCCGACCACACGCTTCTATAGGTTCTTCACCTGCCATCGGTGCGGGTTCTTGGGCTACAGCACGAATGTCTGCATGATCAGACATGCAGATTTGCCTAAAGGCAAGGATATCTACAGTGGTGGTTTCTGCGCTGATTGCCAGAAGAAGAGCAAGAAGGAGGACATTCACGCGACTAAGACCGGGACCTGGGAAGATGCCGGATTTTAGCTTGGAACCGACGCCGCCAAAAACGGCGAGACGCGGATCAAGTACGTAGTGGAGCTGAAGGACAGACCGTCAAAAACATCAATTACTCGGACAGCAGCTCAATGCGGACCAGATCGACACCAAGAGCACGAGCGCCGGTCAGCTCGCAATAAGTCTTGGAGTGGGGAGCCCAGAAGAATTGTTATGCAATCTGCGTCCAAAACGTCGAGCGCGGACGGCCGATCGACTTTGGAATACACACTGCGGCTGGCCGTCATTTGTGCAGCTCCTTTCACTAGCGGCATCGAGCATAATCACGAGCATGATCGATCACGAGCACGCACAAGTCATGTGCTGGCGCGCTAGTCGTTCTTCACAGGACCATTTAAGAGTTTTCGATTCCATCACTACTCTCATTCCTATATCCAATCCACCACTACCTCCTGCCCCCGCTTCGTTGTCAACGAAGCCTCCGCCTCTACCACATCGACTCCAACACCCTCCTCCTCCTCCGTCAAGAACGAACAGCCTATCACCATGCCTCCAAAGCAGGCCACCAACTTTCCCCCGATCCCTCAGAACCCACCTACCGGCCTAAACCCGCTCGGCCATCTGCCCACTACCTATCAGTAGCCTCCTACGACCAACACCAATACTACGCAGGCGAGAAAGTTCGTCTCGGAATTCGACCGCTGCTGAAATACAGCCCCCCAGAAGTACGTTCACAGCGAGCCCTCACCACGTTCATAGCGAGCCTTACTATTGCGTGTACTGCCTAAGCTTACAGCGAGAGGATTCAGATGTGGGACTACTTCAAGAGGCATGGCCCTGGCCGCTTCCCCCACTGCCCGCTCGTTGACAGCGAAGGTAAGATGGGAATGGAGTTCTACCGCCAGAAGACTCGCTGGTCTATGTCGGGGTGAGCTGTGCCGCGTCCGTTTGCGAAGAAGTCGGGGGAGGCTATGTTACATAGTGACATATATATAGCTTTATATACCTACAGCCTACCCATACGCATACACAATATTTGTAAAATTATGCCTCTATAGTTGTAAGACCGTTTGCCGTCAACTGTAGCCTATAACATATCCTAGTAGTTTAGGGATCGTCAGTTTGCAAGCGCTTCGACGGGAATCCGCGTGCAAGTGACGTACGGGCGCAATTCTTATGAGATCAGTTTGGAATCGACATTTTGCGCGGTTTCTAAGTCCACATCACGTATCGATGACGACACTACATGTGGGGATGTAGAAGGTGTCCCGGCTCTATGCACGTCCCTGCTGCGTGCACAGGATCACTTCTTCACAGGATATATTAACAAAGTCGCACCTGTTGAAGAGCAACTGCTTTTCCATAGTCCCCTGATAAGTAAGATAGAGCAGAAGTAGCCGTGGCCGCCAGAGAGACACTGGCTAGACCCCTTAACGAATTGAACAAGAACGTTTACTCAATAATGCACGAGAAGCAAGACTTATGAAGCAGATCTGGAGACTCTGTGAATAGTGTCTATCTCCTATACGTGCAACGCTTCACATTTGAGTCTTTTCGATATGTGGAAAGGAGTCTCAAGGAACTCCTTTACAGACCTCAGACGAAACTAGGTTTAACTACACATATCTCAACACCCTTAACATCATATGGCATCATGATATATCTGAGTTTCACTTTCGACAACACTTTGGCATTGTAGAGCAGAAGATGCGGGTACACAAGATGCAACCGAACAACGGCTACAACACGGACGAATAGGCGTTCCTGATAGATCACCTCCACCAAGCCATAGAAATCATCCCGAAGGCCTTAATGGAGCGACAACAGTTTTAGGCACTTTCCAAGATGGCTGCCGCGAATGGGTTACCGTTCTAGTCACTGTCTGTGCTAATGATACTCCACTGCCAGAAGCGCTTGACTACCGTGGGGAAAAGGTGGCGAGGCCGCCGTGAGGCGCCGGCGAGGTGTACTAACACCCACTGTACTATTGGAGCTCTCGGTTCTTGGTTTTCACATTCGAGGCCCACTTGCTGAAACTGATCAACGGTCTAACGAACCCTAGCTCAGCCCGATCCAACGCATCTCACAGTTTGATTTAAACATTAGGACACCTGTGAGGTCACGTGACATGAAGAAGCCATCGCACGTATTGGCTCGCATCGGCTTCTGAAGTCTACGGCTGTCGGAACACGCCCGGGGCCCGAATCTTCGTTGACTGCTCATCAAATTACTGAGCATCATGGTGGCTATTCTCAGGAGATTAGCAGGAAACCAGCCGTCCTACTAGCTTCAAGTAGGGCTTTACGAGACCAATTTTGACGTGGATACTCCAGCTAGCGAGCGGTGCATAGCGATACTCGACTCAGAGATCACGTTACCTCAGACTATAAACGAGCGCCGGTATAAGTTTCTCCGGGCACACAGTTCGTACTGTGGTAGTGGCTTACCAGCACTGCTATCTTGAAGAATGGACCAGCACTCGACTCCTTCGGCTCCGTGGTGGCATAGCAGATATCGTGAGTACACCGCCAGACCTTGATTAGCGAAGTCTATGTCCTGTCAAGCGTGTTGTCGCCCTGCCTTCTTCATTGCGAGATACTTCTTGATCTAGCCGAGTCGGTGCACGCGGCCATATGTGCACTCGGGGGCTGGTTACATCCCTGCGTACTGTGATCGTAGACATGCAATGTTTCGTTTTGTTCCAGTGGAATGCGATCAGAAGACATCGCTACCGGCGGAATCTTTCGGCTGACTGGATTTTCTGTACGGCGGCTCCTGTCATGCCCCCCAAGCACTTCCACTAGTCTATGTATATTACCACTGGAGCCATCATGGGATCCCGAGGTGTTTGTCCTGTTTACTCGACTCAATCCCCGTGAAGATAATCCGCTCGTTAAGCGACATTTCTAAAAAGCATGTGTTAGACGATGACCGCAAAGAAGCCGTCGCCAAATGTCAACATTTCCTGTCCGCGATACAGTCTCCGTTCAAACGCATCTGGCACTTGGCCGTAGATCAGCCTGGACTGATCGCTCTGCTCAAAATCTGCACTGATTCCAGCCTGTTTGAGAAGTGGTACGAAGCTGGAGAGCATGTCAAGAGCGATCACGAATTGGCTACATTAGTAGGTTTCCAGATCGATAGGCTTGATACGATGAGTGCGTGACATTGGCTTAGAACATGCACCTATTCAAGGGTCTAACTTTTGATAAGGGCGAATCCTGAGACATCTAGCTTCACATTCCATCATCGAGGAGGTCGATCAGCAGAAATACGCGCAGACAGATTTTTTGAAGGCTCTGCGCAGCAAGTCACCGAAAGCTGGTCTGGAAAACTAGTGCGTTGTCCAGTATTGCCCAGACCGCCCTAGCTAATACAGGATAGTCACACTATCAGCGGTCCAATGTATCTTGATCTACCTGCTTATTTGCGACGAATGCTCTATCGCTGTCCAAGAGACCTACGAGATGGACCATTTCAGAGCACGAGTTTGTAGAGGGATGTCGGCATTCGAAGGTATTGTTAAGCGGAGCCTACGGAAGAGTCAAGAAACTTCAGGAACTGGCTAGTAGCCTATGCTGCCAAGAGAACTCCTTGGGCGGATATATATCCGTCGCGCAACATCGCCAGAGGGAGTAATCACGACGGCCCTCTGATAGTCGACATTGGTGGACACGTTGGCCTTGATATTGATATATTCGCTTCAAACCACCCGGATTGGGCTTCTCGCCTGGTTTTGCAGGATCTTGCTCCAGTAATTGACCGCGCTTCTTGCGGGTCAAACATTCAACGGATGGCTCACGACTTCTTTACCAGGCAACCGATACAAGAGGCTCGTGCATATTATCTGCACAGCATACTCCACGATTGGGAGACGAAGCCGCCTTCGAGATCCTGACGCAGGTCAAGCGGGCAATGATTCCAGTCAAGCACTTGGTCAATGACATTATATTCCCGCCATCGAAACCCTCTAGCCAGGAGACCTCGATCGATATTCACGTAATGGTCAAATTTGGCACCGAGGAAAGGACAAAAGAGACATTTTCTCGCCTCTTTTGCAGATTAGGTTTGGGGACAGTGAACATCTGGAGTCATCCTGCGTCGGTCACAAGTGCAATGGAGTTGAAATTATCCGCAAGAGTTTTGCGTCCAAGGACAATGAGGGACGCTTCCTGTGAAGTCGTAGATAGAGCTCGCTCTCTCAAATAATGAACACGTGATGGCTGTTAGCCATGGAAGATCCTCTTTTGCTAACGTGGTCGTGAATTTTGGTCTAAGCGAGTGCACATGACGGACCGTGTGTCCCCAGACCTGCGCTAAGCCGAAACGAGGTTTTGCGCATGTCAAGTTTAACTTAAGTAACTTAAATTGACTTACTGCGGAGCACGGATGCGCGATCATCAAAAGGGCGTAACCATAACTTTTACCAAATCCATGTCCACCAACTTCGGCGCGTATCGCCTCAACCAACACGCGTCCAAATCAGCTCAAATAAAGGCAACATAAGTTATTGCTTGCTATAACAACTTCCTAATCAGGCCAATGTGCAAATGCCCACATAGCTGCAAAGGCTTTCAATAAGAGGACCATCTACTAGGTGGAGAGCGAAGGGAGGTCTGTATGGTTTGAACGATTGCTATGAAGTACAGGATGGCAGTCACTATGTAATTCGCTGCAGCCATGTTCGATTGACTCTAGGCAGCTCGTTTCGCTCAATCGAGCAGATCGCCAAAGCGTTGGTGACCAATGGTGTGTAGCTCGACGCTGATGCTAAGCATACTAAGTACGAAGTCGCGAACACAGCCTGTTTCGTGTGCCATTCGGGGAGACATGGACTAGTAAAGCCATGAATGGTCCTTAGGATCAGAAATCTACGTCTTCGATGAAATGGAACCTGGATGACCTTTTAGTAAGCTCTTGGTTGGCTTGAGATTTTCAGCATACATTGAGAGAACAGATCGCGTCTCGTAAGGTGTAGTGGCTGCGATGGAAGATACCTGCAATGGGCAATTTGTATAAGAAGGCCGCATCTACCACTCCGTGCAGAACGCTAGATTATTCACTGCGGGGAAGTCGAAAGAGGCTCCCACAGTAAATTTGGTGACAGTGACCTCCCTCATGCCAACAACGCATGCCTATCTGATTCACGTTGTTGCCAAGACTGTAATATAGCTCGTTTTGAGATCTTGAAGAGGTTTAGGTGCTTGATTTTAGGATGCCATCGCCTTTGGAGAGGACCAGGACTCCACGTTATCCAATCTTCGAAATTGTGGAGGTTTGGCAGTGGCTGGACGTTGGCGCCAACAGCACATCTCTGGTTCTATGGGTACAGTACCATCCCGTAGGATTTTTTCAATGCTTTCCATTTTCTATTTGTGCAGTGCGATCTCAGAGGTAAGCGAGGCAACACCCGAGTGTCTGCCTCCATGTAGAGCCACAATATGCTGCAGGGTGCTTCGTGCGCCTGGTTGCCTCGTCTGGAGCCATCGCTTTATTTTGGTACCTGCAGGAAGTTCGCCTGGGTGCGGCTCGTTTCAACGACCTCCAATGAATCAGCCGGTGACGCCACACAACAGACTCAGAGCCAAGCAAGCCATCAATATAATGCAAGATCACCTATGGGTTTTTCGGAGAATCAGATGCGTAAGTCTCAGCTACAGGCTTACGATGACCTTCGCAATCTTTCAAGCCTGCGAGGGCAGACCCAACTATGTGAGAGCTCTGAGCTCACACCGCTAGTACGGGCAAAGCGTCCTGTATGGTATGATACGCCATGGCGCACGATCGGCCGATGTACTGATACACGATCGTGCCTATCGGCCGGTGAGGCTGCCGCATATCGCTCTTCAGAAATCGTCAACCGTGTCTCGTTCCACTCCTATCGATGCCCAAGTCCCTAGCTGAAGAGATAAGTTGGCCCCGATCCGCCAGCTAGGTTTCGACGACCTGCGACTAGCCTTCCGCGGTAGACGAAAAGGCAGGCCTAAGTGTCCTTGAAAGCCAGTCTGCCGCGGAGATACACACTTGAAGCTCGTGAATCCTGAATGCTCGTAGCCAAAGGCGCGTCTGTGTGTTATAGAAACTCAGGTGACCAACCAACTCTCGCGGGCATCTACGAGGTTTTAACGTGAAACGCTGGCTTTAGTGAAGATGGAATCGCACAATTTTTCGCGTGCCGGTTTTGAGCTTGGCACACATTATGCGTCGATGTCTTGTGGCATCACCACATATTTCTGCACAGCAGGAAATGATGTAGACCCTGGCTAGCGAAAAGAAGGCAACGAGGGGTACATGCGGACGACCCTAGCCGAGTGTGCGTGCGCCAGCTGGAAATGCAAGGCAATTTTGTAGAGCGGCCTCTCGGGAGCACGGCCTCCCATGTGTCACCTTAGGTCTTCGGTTTCGACACCAGGCAACGAAGTATGCCTTGCGAACAGCGCAGGTCCCATATATGTAAGATCTCCACTAAGTTAGCCATCACCGTCGCCGAGGACATTTCTAAGCCCTCCGAAGCAGATTTCGGCGCATAGTGAGTTGGTCCCATACTGTCTCATCCAAGGAACACTTGCTCGCTTTTCGCCAAAATCCTCTTTGGTGTTTGCTTCGAAGCTCCCAGATACCACAACATACGTGATAGTGTGTATTCATTATCTCTTCGAACCGATCACGTTTCATTGGAGACTGACTGTTCATACAGCCTCAGCCACGAGCCGAACCAAGCCAGTACTTAGGCAGCACTTGCTGCATTCGTCAGATGAGGATGCAAAACGACTCGAGCGACTCTGCTCGGGCACATCATGACGGCGAATTACCAGCTGCCTGCGGTGCCGATGCCTTTACCCCTGCCCTGTTTGACGCACGAGGTTGTCATGCACGTAATCGTCCACCCCCCGGCGGCTTCACAGGCGACGTTCGCGAGGCCGCCCGGAACGACACCCTGCGTCACACAGCAAGGTAATGATCTGTCATCGCCGGCCTCTCATATATCCAACTGCTTACTCACAGTATGGAGCACAGCTGACGGGCACACAAAGTAGTGGCCATGTAGGACTACTTGACCGTGGCATGTCAACCTATTCGACAATATCCAGTCCTGGAGTGATGCAAGCCGAGGAAGATACACCATCTCCAGAAGCCTCCGACGGCGGGCGCGTGTCATGGGACTCTTTTCCCGAAGCGCCCAACCTCGGCGGATTGAGTCTCAGGACTGAAACGCCGCCTATCCTGAAGGCTCCTGGATCATCACACGGACTTCAAACCGCCTCGAGTGGAACGTACAAGCGCTCTGCTGATTCTGAGTTGGAAAGTAGAGCACTCAAGAGATCACCAAGTTGTGACCCCAATAACGGCCCAAAATATGGCCATTGTAGCGCTGCACCGCGTCGCAGACTTCTCACACGTGCGACAGTGCCTGCTGCACCTGCGAACGACATTTCAGGCCGTGGTGAGTCGAGTTGTGGGCTAAGTCCAGCAGTAGCGTTGAGCAAGAAGCAAGCATTGGACTTGATCACTGAACAACGCGACCTTGGCTACGGGACTATAGACTGTCTTGGAGCACAACAGTCACGACGTGACGACAGAATCCAGCCTCACAAAGATGCAGCACACCATCAGTCTTCTAATGTGATGTGCTGCGACGTCGATCATGGCACGAGAGTGAATCAAGGTCTTGAACAGTCTGTGACGACGCTGCGGGCTCAACCGGAGACCATTCCCATCTCGCGGGAGCAGCTGGCAGTCGAAATTAAGGGCATCTACGCCGGACTCGTCATGGTGGAGGCCAAGTGCGTCAACATTGATAACCAGAAGGCGGCTAATCTGTATGAGGAGTTGAGTCCTGAGCAGTGGCAAGCACTGATTGCCTTGCACCGCACACTGCTTTACGAGCACCATGATTTTCTCATGGCCACACAGCACCCGGCCGCCACTCCAGCACTGCGCGGACTGGCGACCAAGTATTGCATGCCTGCTCGGATGTGGAAGCATGGCATTCATGCTTTCCTCGAGGTGCTCCGCCACCGCAGGCCTCAGTCGCAGGAATACATGCTGTCCTTCATTTATCTAGCTTACCAGATGATGGCTCTGCTACTTGAGACTGTACCTGGATTTACAGACACCTGGACTGAGTGTCTTGGAGACTTGGCCCGCTATCGCATGGCCATCGAGGAGGACAAGGATTCGCATGCCGCTTGGGGTGATGTTGCCCGCAGCTGGTATCAGATGGCATCTGACAGGCACCCTGCAGTGGGTCGCCTGTATCACCACCTTGGAATTTTACAGCGACCCTCGTTATGCAAGCTCTATTACTACTCTAGGTCCCTGACATCGGTTATTCCGTTCTACAACGCCACGGAGTCGCTCACCACGCTCTGTGCTCCGATCTTGAAGGACGACCAGGCTCTCAAGAACGGCAGTCACTCCGCGGAAGCCATGTCCATCTGCTTCCATGCTCGGGTCTTCGCTGAACAGTCCGCTGGGGAGTCGGCTGGACAGTCCGAGCAGATCATCATTCGAGACGGTGAACTCGCACTTGCGTTGCTCGACAAGCAGCCAAGCATCAAGATCGCTTCATACGGTGTTCACCTTGTCGTTACAAGCATTGCCGCACTTCTCAGCTTCGGTGCGCCCGAGAACCACTACCGCCAAATGTTCGACCAGGTCCTCAACCACCAAATACATGTCAATCACTCTGACGTTCCCGGACCCAAGAATTACGTGCTCGGCACTTTCCTTGATCTTTCGCGTTCCCTACGGCCCCTTCCCTTCGTGACGGAATTTTTGTACAAGGCGATCAATACGGTGGTGCGGCGACAACCTTCCAGACTCGACTTGCAAGATTTGCTTCCATTTGTCCACATTTCATTCGCTTGGCTCTTCGCGCTGCATACGCTCCTCACTCGCTTCCAACCCAACGACCCGCTTCTGTGCACACTTACCCCTTTGATCGACGACTCCCGCCTGGACTGGTCCGCTATAGCGGAGTTTCTCAATGCCACCGCTGCCATTCACCCGATTACGTCGCGGATTGAGCTGTTCGCACGTCAGGGCATGTTTCCGACGGGTGGCAAGCCGCTGCATGAGGACTACGCGATACGAGGACTAGTGTGGGGACAATGGTACTTCTCTCCGGACTGGTTCGCTGGCATGGAGGATGACGATGGGTCGCGGTTGCTGGATGATGCAGCTAAGAAAATCGCTCGCGCTGAGCGTGCCATTTGGCTCGGTCTCAGGATGGCGAGACAACATGATTGCTTCTTACGGTACGACGAGTCGATGAAGCGATTCTCCGCGGTCAGCAAGATCTCCGCCAGTACTGTCATGACTGAAACAACACTATCCTCACGCGCGAGCTCAACCTCGCCGCATGTCTCGACTCGCTCATCGCTCGAGAGCGACTTCGTCGTCGTCTCGCATCCACCATCGCCGCCTTCCGGTTTGACATATGCGAGCGTCGCTGCCGGGGCACCTTCCAACGGCACCTCTAGTCGGCGTCCGCTCAACACTACACTAGCCAAACCCCAAGCGAAGCGAGAGTACTCGTCTTCAAGCAAAGTCAGCACGCGCTGCTCCGATTCTGACGTCAAGATGAAGCCCGAGGAGGGGATGGATGTGAGTTGAAAACGGGCAGCAAGCTCGCCATGATGTCAGCAACGTGATTCGATAGAGTCGAGCTGTGTTAGGCGGGACGCTCGCACAAGTTTCTGCATGGGATGTTGCCGTCCTAGCGGAGGGAAGTCGAGATTGTCTTGATAGAAACACGCTAGGAATTGTGCTGAAAGGAGTCTGCCGTTGTAGGGGCAGGGGGAGGTCCAGAGATGGATTTGAATAATGCCGATGTTGTGGTTGAAGTAGGAGACCCATAGTCGATGTGTGGGAGGTCGTCGCTGTGGCGTAAGGGGAAAGTCGGAATTTGTAGTGGTAAGAAGTCGACGTCATGGTGTAAGAGAGAGGGCGCAGAGTTGTAGCGGAAGGCAGTCATCGTCGGACTGGAAGGAGAAGGTTCATGCTAGAAATACGGGCTTCGGATCGTGTGGGAGTCTGTAGATATTCTTAACTTACACACTTGAACCTCACCTATATGAAGGTTATGACGTAAGATCAGTGTCTTTCACCATCAACGGTAGCTCCAAGATACACTCTGCAGGACATCCCAATAGCCTCGGGATTGTAGTCGCCACTCACTACTACAAATCGTGTCCAGTAGGGATGCAGTATGCTTATCTTATGACGAACCCTAGGCTGCTGTTTTCAGTTCTGTGATTCCTCCGAGTCATCGATGGCAAACGAAAGTAATGTCGCAGTATGGCGACACGGAAGTACACCGATAGACGGCGAGATAGAAATGACCCCATGCACTCATCAAGCCAATTGTAAGGCACACCACCATGATCGCGAGCTGGCTGACCAAAAATCGTGTCTACTACTGCTATTATTAATGCAATTACGATCTTCAAAGATGGTCGGATCTAAGGCAGCAGAGCGTCTCGTGTCCGAAATCCTGACGAGGAAGGCGATTTTCAGCACAAAGTGGTGAACTACGGTCTCCTGCTCAGCCTCCTTGCCATCATACAGTCCGTCCGCACACCTAACTAAGCATATTTCCAACGTAGAAAATGTCTCTCAAGCTTTGACGATGATAAAGTCATACGGCTATCTACTTCCGTCGACAACCGCGACCGGCTATCTTACTTGCTTCCGCTTCAAGTGGATGTAAACCTCAGTTTCGACAAGATCAGAAAAGCGTTCGTAGTAAGCTGGTGCCTGTTCGATTGATATGACACTACTCGCGATGCAGCTACGACGCATGTGACCAGATCCGATGATTCGAAGTAGTTGCGGAGCCAATGCCCTCGGATCGACCACGCTGGACTGGAATGTAAGTCCCTCTAAAAAGAAATCGGTCAGTGGGCACTAGGCATGAGGCTTAATGAGGTCTGCTTGTGGCGCGGAGTCTGTATTGTTCTGAGCACCGTAAACGCCTCTTGTCCGATGCCACTGCCGGGCATGATCGCAGCAATCATACTCCGCAGAACGATGTCTTCTTGTAGTTGCCCACATTCATTGACCGCCCCTATTCCGACGCAATCGACAGCTCGTCCTACCCCTATGGGCTCGTACTTATTTGAGTCGGGCGCGGAGATTACTTGTCGAAAGGTCGATTAGAATCGCACCCATCGATTTTGCCAAGTCCAAACGTGCTGTAATATGATCGATCGCGTATACTCGAGATGCTCCTCGATACAACGCTGACATGACTGCAAGAAGACTCACGGGTCCTGTACCGAACACTGCGACAAAGTCTCCCGATTGGAAGCCCGCAAAGTTTAGGACTCTCCACACTGTACGCAGAATGTCCGAGAGAGTTACGTAGTCCAGTGTAGCTACCTCGTTGATTGTTCGATGAGTGAGAGGAACACGGATCAGACTATCGTCCGCTAGCGTTACTCTCGCATACTTACAGTCAGTAAGGGTTGGACTAGCTGGGAGGTTCACTGTCGGGTCTGTACATCCACATACCCTGTAGTCCCTGCAGCCCTCAACCAACACCAAAACCATTGGTGGTAGATCCTTCCAGATCCAGGTGCCCGCTCCCAACGCTGTCCGGGATTACCACGTAGTCGTTGACTGTTAGTGATGTGACAGCAGAGCGAATGTTCGTCACATACATTAAAGCTTCATGACCCATGCCGCATGTTCCATTAGGACCACGTACTCCGTGGTACATATGTATGCCCATTCCACAGATCCGGGCATATTCTATCTTGACAATAGCATCGCTGGGAGCTTGTATCATTGGTACAGGAAGCGATATAACGTTGACTTGGAATGGTGTGCCTTCGTAGACTACTGCCTGCATTACGACGACCGCAAGACTCGCAGATAGAACCAATCCTGCATTCGAAAATTCGGATCTACATGTACTGAGAAATTGTCAGTCAGCTGCTCTATAGCTTATACTCTTATATGTTTGGGCCTTTGGTAGCGTGTCATTTCGCTCGCTCCTGGCGGTATTTCGTCGACCAAACATCGGCCGACCTATCGGAGGACACTAGCCAGCCGGCAAGTATCTTTGCTTTACTGTCCATTGAACGCATTCTCTCCGTGTGCACATGACGTGTCCCTCCCTGTCAATTCCATAAACATTTACCCAATACGCTTGCTCCTTCCCTACGTGTTTGATGGCGTTTCCAACGTCATTGGATATGACTACTCCAATCGAGCTAGATAGTCCATCGAGCATTTCGGACCATCTTATACTTCCTCAAGATCTACCCTACGGAACACCAGATACCAGGCAAAGGTGTTGTTCCAGAACCGTTGATGACTAATGTGATGCGAACCCGAAGGGTTGATCGAACATGTACAGGGATCTTTGCCTCGTGGACAGTACGTCTGTACGTGCGCAGCCGAAGACTGTACATGTACCGTTCGACCAGACTGATTGTTCGCAACATGCTTGGGAGCTCAGCTTATTAACACTGCCAGCTTCCGCTCTACTGTGACAAGGTCTCGTGCAAGTAGCAGCATTACTTTCAGCTATATCAGAAAGGCTTAGAGGCATGTCGTTGCGGACCGAAACAAGAGCAGCACCTACAAAAAGCACGTAAAAAGATATATCATCATGAAATGGTAAAAATGAGTACTTTGCTATGGACTCTATATTCTAGCACACTTAGCGTTATGTAAAGGAGGTTGTAGACCTAAACTCATATTCTCTACGTTCATAAAACCCCGAGTTCTTCGTAGCGACTACGGCATAGCATGATGTAAAGAATAAGTTAGTAAGGATCTACAGCCGAGCATCAATATAGTCGTCTAGGTGAGTACGTGACGTTGGAGCGGGAAGTGGGACGAAGGGCGATAGAGACGAGTGAGTGAGAATGATTTCAGGCCTACGCAATGTTAATCAAAGAAGTACTGCAAAGCTAAGTCGGGAGCAGCCGTGATACCGCAGTCATTTGAAGAGGTGAATCGTGACAAAAGGAGGATCTGCTAACGTAAAATGCAGTGTGTCCCTCTATTTGCACTTCCGTATGCCATTTCCGACGCTAGCGGTGAGGCTCATAACAAAGAAGGGTATTTACCATGATGATTGGGTGTTCATTTAACAGCCAAGAACCCGCTTCCAAATTCATATCGACATGATACTGTAATTATATGCCTCAGTCGCTGGAGCTTGGTTTTGGCGATGACCGAGGGGATACCGGCTCGGAATCCTCGGGCTGGACTCTTGGATATGGTGTTGGAGGATGAGGCATAGCAACGCTTTCCCTCGCACGATCGCGTACGCAGTCACATGCTCCGCATGTGCCGTTGTAGATGCTTCTGCATTTGTCGTTCCATGCGCACTTACGAATAATGATAGGCAGCGGCCTGTGAGCTATGAGCCTGACTGGTTTCTCCACATAGGAAGCAGAGTCGACTATAGGGTTTCCCATTCTCAGTATCTTAGTATAATTTATAGTGTACCTACCATATCTTAGATAGCAGGTGACTGCTAACTTATATTACATTGTAGACGACGATAGCCCTTCTTCTAACACCGTGTTTGATAACGTTTAATACTTTTCGGGCTACAGTACTTGGGTTTATAGCCTATTACTTTACAAATCTCCCTAAGGATGACTTACGTATATATCACTACCTACAAATCCTCCTGATCGAAAAGGAACACTAGTCCGGACTGAGACCTTCCTGTTAGGTGATTAGATAATAGGACTATGCGCAATCCGAAGTCCCGACCTTACTGTTACATAAACCGTGGCTTCACTTTGGAGGACGCGGGTGATTTAGGAGAAAGCGTACGAAGGTAAGTGGAGAACTAAAGCTACGGAAGAGCTGGTCGCTAGAGTATAGTAGCATACCTGGAGTTAGAAACAGATACTAAGGACTCTTAGCATTGCTTAGTGGTCTATATCGCTCGTTATGCATTATCGCTAGATTGATGATATCGTGCACTACTATAGAGGTTGCGCTACAAAGTGTCACGGCCCCTATCAATTGCTTAACGGTTGTAATGGTAATAGTTCGCAGCGTATCATTGCTTGTTACGGTATTAAATCTTGCTTATCAAGCTCTTAGCATTATGTGGAAGTGATATGGAGTATGCATATCCGTAGCTAGTTCTTATAGTATACAGATAGCTCTATCGCGTATAGATTATAACATAGCAACTCGTGTGTCTATTGTCCCTTTGAAGGCGTATTTATCGCTCATAATACGCGTATTAGCTAGATTATAGGCGTAAGTAGATCATGGATCTAGAGGCTTATAAGTGAAGCAATATAAAGTATTTAGAAGGAGGTTAAAGCCGTGAGAGATATGCATGTTAGAGATACAATACGTAGTGGTAGATCTGTCAAGATTGATGACTCTGTACGAAGCTAGATACTCGAGTACGTACGCAAGATTAGGGCTATAAGGTCGTATAGCTATAGCTACGCGTAGATTACTAGGGTTACTAGCTCGATACATGTATAGGGTCGGTGCCCAGAAGGAGATAGTAGTTGCTCGGTCAAGTCAGTACCTTGCTAATCAATATACGGATTAGCGAAGGGTGCATTTTAGCGATAAGATTAGTATCGTGCTTAGCTACCGTAGAGATAAGGTAATAATCAAGTCTGGCGAAGACCTAAAGAAGCCAATAAACCTCCGGTAGTAAGGCGTCCCGTTTCACTCCTTCACTATACTGCAGCCTAACGCCTTAGGCGTTACGGCTACTCCTATTTTGGCGTTGCAGTACTTCTTTGCAACGCTCCCGGCACTGCTTAGTCAGTTAAGTTATAGTGAGACTAACTTACGGCGCGTGAAAGCTTTGCATTAGCACTATTGGCAGGCTGATGAGTGCGTTCAGATCAGTCGCAATATTAGGTAGGTGAGTGACTCCATACCCATAGACAAGACTGTCAATTTAGGCAGCTACCTGTCTTGACATGGTATACGATGTTACAAAGCGACGATAAACAAGTATTGGTTAGATTGTGTTCGATTTGACTTGATACATGGTAAGATAAGTCGCTGAACCATTACGTGTCATGCCTCTTGCCTTCGCCTTATATCTTTGCACCTTACACAACACTACATCGTATCTCTAGAGTATACGAGCTTCATAGTAGAAGGATCTCGCCTGAACAAGCCAAGATGAGATTGTTGAAGATATCTTATCTAAAAGGTGCCAAGCACGAGCTTCCTTATAGACCATGTCTTGCCGATTGATTATCCATATCTTGTGCACGTTGCGTGAAGCAAGAGATAACGGAGGAACAAGGATGTTATGTCATGTAGTCTAGTATAGTATGTCACATGTCGGAAGATTTGTCCGTTAGCTTGCGTGAACTACGTTCACCCAAATACTTGAGTGTACAAGATATCCTAATCTGTACAACAATCTATAAGTATCTCTCTATCATTGCTAATATATAATCTAGATATTCTTATCTCTTCAACTTTGCTCCGTAATCAATATGCCCCAGCAGCATAGCTCACGACACATGGTCTCGCCTCTAGTATCCGCGACACCGGGATCTGAGTATGCTAAGAAATCGAGATGTCGCAACTATCCTCTAACTACAAATGAAACTGATGGCAGTGAAACGGATCACTCCGACTTAGAGGACCCTTTGACGAGCAATAGATATACCGTACGTGACAACCTAAAGGCTCTGGAAAGGCGTCCTCTAGAAGATGTAGTCCCCTCGAAACCCTGCCAGACTGATATCAGGCGTACAAGCGATACACTAGCTGTTAATGTATCGGCAGACGACTCGACGGACGATGGCTGGTTAGGCAGTGAGTCGTCGTCGGTCGACGTCCTGATGGAAGTTGAGAAAGATGTACGTAGAAACTATCCAATTCGTTAACGGCCTTTAAGATTGAAGAGAAACGACTGACCTAAATAAGCAAACCCCGAAGTATAATAGTGATCATTTCATGCGATTCTTGGCGCTTATCATCGACATTTGTTCGGAGGTTCTAGAGGAAATTGACAATGAAAAGAGCTCGGCCACTTAGAGCTCGAGAGGAAGGTCTGTGTTCACTATAGGGGTAACGCTTTGCCGCACAGCGTCTCTCCTCACGCGCAGGCTCGACGACGGATTCGATAAGTTATAGTATGTAATAAGATGCTAGTGCGTTTGTAAGAAAGCTTCTAAAGAGAGTGTGTAACGCTCCGGAGCGCTATGACGACGCTGATGACTTCGCTAGAGTACAGTAGACTGACTTAACGTTACCTAGATCTCTTTAGGGGGATATCACGTACTGTCTGTACCTGAAGTCTGATATGTACTTATTTGCTGTATCCTTCCTCTGTAGATAAACTTCAAAGTAGGCTCTACCCTATTTATCGCACTTTCTGGAACGACTATCACCATCAAGACTGTCACGTTGCTCTAATAGCTACACAGAGTAGATACGACCACTCTATGGCAGTGTAACTAAGACATTTGAAGGCGCAACATGAAGTCCCTCCTAACGGGCCGAAAAGGCCCCCGCACCGAAATGGAATCGTGGTCGAATCATCTTGACACTTGTTGTCATAGTGTGAGAGATTATAATCAACTGGTCAAGGTTCGTCAAGCTTCAATCTTCATATCCCTAGTGTATAGCGAGCGGACTGCAACAACATTGGCAATTTCACGAATCATTCTGTTCGAAGTAGCTCGGGCAGCGTTCGCTTCACACCACTATTCATGCATTGCTAGCAACATGCTTTTCGACTCTAGGCGGACGCGTGTGTTACAGGGGAGATTACGCTGCATTCAGAATGTGTTTCGGCCTCAGATGCGCGTGTTATGACCTAATCCGCGCGGACGATCGATCATGACCTGCATGTCGAAATCTGGTGGTTATGTAATGCAGCTTAGTAAGGTCTTTTCGATGCGACGGGGCTATTGCGAACCACTTAGTACGCCAAGACTCGCTTGAGCCTGTGGCGCGACCTTCTAGAAGCCACGATGCTCGAACAGCCATATCATGGCTATTTAGGAATATGGATGGGTGATGTCATGCCTTTCGTTCACTCAACACTCAGCTATCATCAGCATGGACCGCGCCAGCCAGGTGCTTGCGCAAGGCTTGCCCTCAGACGTGCCCGGGACATATGCTGTCCTAGCAGAACAGACAACGTACCCATCTCCACGCTCTACCACCGCAACCGCGGCCTACGCTGAAAGGAGTATGTGCAGGAAGTTTGGCAACTTAACATTTTTCCTTATCAAAGCATGAACGACGTCCTACTTGAGTGCCAGTAACCTTCACCGTACGAGAGTCGAAATGCCGGCATGATCGTCTTGGTGTAAGCGGCCAGCATATAGCCCGTTGACAGGATGAATCCTACGTGATTCTGATGGCGGCATGAGTTCGCATTGTTACGAAAGAGAATGTGCGATGCAAGCCGTTACACGTCGCTTATGCAAGCAACTCCGAAATGGATGAGTTAAGCTATAAGTCAGTACTCCTCCTCCAGCTGCACTTGACAATAATTTAGCGAGATGAACCCAAGACTACTCAAGAGTCAAGCTATTGGATTCGTCGTCTTCATGGGAGCTTCGTACGCCGCTTGCCCCTAAGGTAGCTGCCAGCTAGACGTAGACCCTGCCAGTGTGCAAATATGTGCGTCTGGTTACTGGCAGATTATGTCAAGAGGGCCATATTCTTGTTCCTACGGCGAGTTGATCCCGACAATTCAATCAATTGGATCATCCACAGACGAGATAGCTTCTTCGTCTGCAGCGAAGCAGGCCGTGACCTCATCAGCTCCGTCAACATTAGCTCACGAATCCACAGACTGTGTGACGGGACATGCTTGCTGCACCAATGAAAAATCAGACGAGCGTCGTGAGGATCAGTACGGCAATGCATCATATACCCGCGGAGGCCGCATGGCCTCCGTTTACGATGCTATTCACTCATCTGATCTGTTTCGCTGCGATATTGCCGCACCCGCCAATGATTTCTATGTTGCCGTCTGGACCAAGTATAATGGACGAGTAGATGCAGCACAACCGAAGCCAGCTAACTGTGGCCACGTATTGAACCTACATAATCCGAAGCTAGGTAGATCAGCCCAGGCCACGGTTATAGACAGGTGCCAAAGCTATGTTGGCGTTGACCATCAGGCGGGTGATCCAAGAACACCTGACAGTCTGGTGAACGGAGCGACTATTGATCTGAGTCGCACCTTGTGGAATTATCTTTTTGATAATGCGGAGAGCACGGTGTACGATATTGAGTACGATGGACCAATCTATGGGGGAGATCTAACTCAGGAGCCGCAGATCCTGACCTCTCCGCCAGCCAACTGTGAGGTGCCCCACATAACTTAGATAGCATGTCTCGAAGCACTCTCGTTCCTTCCAACATGAGCATGGTGCAGATGGCGGTTCAGTTCTAGGTCGAGACTGTAACCAAAGCGCTCGATCATCTCCTTGTAGTGAGCCATGGCATGCAACTTGGGGAGATTGAAACCCCCCCTCCTCGTCTTGTTGAAGAGCCGCTGACGCGCTCGCAACAATCGGCTCCTCTGCCTCAGAACGTTTCTCCTTCTTCCGCCTCTTACCTGTTCGATGCTCGCGCAGCGCGCTCTTGTACTTGTTCATCCGTCGAAGGGCCAATTTCATGTACCAGAGAGTGTCCTCGTCGTGGCAATGATGGCTCGCCAGGAGTATAAAGTCCACCGCAGCCCGGAGAACAATCTCAGACTGTCCTCCGCTCTAGCCTCCAAAAGCGACGGTGCGAATACGGGGATGATGGGTCGTACCAGGCGTTCTTGCGCTATGCCAGTCCATTGCCTTACCGACGAGAATCGTGCGAAGATCCGAATATCGGCGTAGGTTGCTGCCACAGTGAATCGCCGATCGATGACGAAGTCACCCACGTGCCTTTGTATCCGCCCCTGCTTCTTGATAGCGTCTCGAGTTAGTCGGCAGGTCCCCTCTCAGTGTCGACTCGAGCCAGCTTCATGTGTGCATTGCAACGCCCTTTAGTAGCTGATGCAGGAGATCCACCAGCAGCGTCTGGTGAACGTTGACGCCGATGTGGTCCCTTGGCGAAGTAATCCTCGTCCTCCCACATCCCATGTCGCGTCACACCTCTTCTTACCGTTCCTCTCTGCCAGTATGCGATCATGTGTGTATCCATGGGTACACAATCCCGCATGGCCCTCAAGATCTTCGCGTCTATCCGGGCGAACAAAGTATAGGGGGCAATGCGTCTTTGCATTGTCACTAGCCACGCGCATCTCGGCATCCATGATTGGATCGAATTTTAGCGACATTGGTTGATGATAGCGTTCCGACTGTTTGATCTTCTCGCTCTTCTTTACATTTGGGAGCATGGCCGGTAGTGTTATTCCTGGCCTGAAACTGGAATTTCGTGGCCCCGCCGCCATATTCCCGATGGTAAGGTAAACATGGTATGCGTTCAAATCGCCTGGTGGTTTGTCACCCGGGTCTCGTCCGTCGAGATACCCAGTGGCGCGTCTTGTGCCTCCCACCACCAGTCATCCGACACCATTTCTGAGTATACTCTCCTCGACTTGCGTCCCTCACTTGCAGAATTGAGTATCCATTAGGGCGCGTATTCCAGATCGTGCTCGAATTCCATGCGTCTGAGGAGAAATCCTGTGCAGAACTTGACGGAGCGATGCCGTACAACATGCCGACTATCTCCTGCTGCTGTCTTGGCGACGACCTTTCCCCCGTACCACGACCGACCTCATGCTTTCTAGCATCTCCCGTGGCATTTTACAACTAACATGGTCCACTGCGAAGATTTGGTAAAAAAATACAAAGCAGTCGTAGCATCGCCGCTTTCGAGATATTCTCCGTGAATAGCCGGTACGCTAGGTGGTCATTTATCGCATCCTTGGATCTTAATTCTTCATCGCTGGATGCTGCGGACCGCGAAGCTCGTACGTCAGCTCACGCTATCAGCCCTCGAGGGTGGAGGCTCAGAACACCAGCCTGCACGATGACCTTGGAGAGATAGACATGGAGGCTACCACGCGGCCGGCGGAGACACACGAGCTGCTTTGACAGCTCAACCGCGGTCGCGACATGGAGCGCAGTGGCAGCCACCGTGGCCACACCTCAACCGCTGCTGTGTCTCGCCACGCGCGCGAGAACAACGCGGTGGTGGCCTGAGCACGCGCAGCAACCGCGCAGAGGCCTGGTACAGATCGACAGCACCTTGGGGAAAGCCATGCTGAACCGGAGCGTTGCTGATCCACCCACCTATAACGATGCCAGTGGCGAACACTACCCGTGGTTGCGCAAGATGGAGTTCAAGCTCCGAGCCACCAAAATTCGCTCGCAAGAAGGCAGCGTTGACTTCGTCCGCACCGAGCTCTCCGAGCGACGATATTACCCCACATACCTACCTCACCATTCTGCATATGGCAACAAGGCTACGAGCACTCCCTTAACAACAGCCGATTCCTTGCTTAAGTATCTCACGGAGCAACTCGGAGACCACAACAACGATGCGAAGAAGTCTACCGAGACTGGTAACCTGAAAATAGGGATTAACGAGAAGTGGACGGACCTCTACGTCAAATACCAGGGCCTTCAGCCCTACTACCATATGCCAGATGAAGTCTCTGAGATCCGGCTGTCTCAAAGGGAAGCTCAAGAAGATCTACAAGGAATAGATGGCATCTGGCCACTCCTATATGATCTCCAGCAGCCCGCAGTATATGCTCGCATCTCATGCTTGAAATCGTGATGAACTGTCTACAAACAAACCCCGCCGTTGTGGCAGTACCGTCGTTGGGGAGCATGTATGTATAGATGACGAGGGAGAGAGTGTGGAAGCTGCAAATCAGATTCATCAAGCAGCAGGATCTCGAGTCGACTGACAATGCTTGCCACACGGCCAAGCAAAGTGTAATTGCAGCGCAGAAGATCCTTGCACGGCTTGCGGAGCAAGGGAGTTGAACACATGATACGTCGGAGAGCTTGGAAATGGCACTGCAACAGGATGAAGTAGCATATGGAGACGCCTGCGAACTTAAAAGTCTAAAGCAAACCATGCCAGTTACACGATTTGCACATCCTTTCCAAGCAAGCGAACACGAGGTGGCTGCAGATACCCGTGATGCTACGGATTACGAGCGGCGATTCAATATTCGAGAAGCTACGCGGCTACACACTTCTGCCGGGTATGATCCGCAGCAAATTCCAAATCCCGTTCGCGGCAAACCTATCTGGAAACCATTGTCGCCTAAAAGGGGATCGAGTTTCCGAATCGAAGCTGATAATTATGACAGAGACATGGGAACCGAGCTAAGAAGGAAGTTGGCAGCGCTCTGCGGAGAGGTCCATTGTCTTCACGGGTTCGCTAAGGTAGTATATCATGAGCCCGATCATGGAATTTGACCTTGGATCGCAATGGTGAAGTTGCTTCTAGTGCCGGTCGACGGCTTGCTAGCTCCGATGAGAAGAATCAAGGACTGATTTACGCGTAAAGCACCTTTCAATCTCGTGCCTCTAAACATGGTGTTCTATCGATTGGTGCGGTAGGTAAACCTGAGCTACGTGCAAGACTCGATAACGAAAGTCCACTATTGTCACCGAAATCGCACATAGAATCATACCTAGTGTTCACTGGCGGCTTATCCGCATTGCCATCGGATAGTAGGAGCATCTAGAATAGGTGAAGTCGCGTACATGTCGACAAACCCGACGCGCGGGATATACAGTCACATCAGAAATGTTCTCCTTGGCCCACTCGGGATGTGTAATGCCTATACCTACGTACTCGAGCACCCCGAGTGCCAGAGTACTTTTCGCACGTCGTTGCGTATCCCGCCACGCACTCCATTTATGCCTTCTCGACTTAACCTGTATTCCTCTACGGGCCTTCAATCGCGCCCTACTACATTTGGATTGAAGACTCTGCACCTCACATTCAGATTTCCCACGAAGCGGCTGCTTTAGTGCTAGGTACCTCCTATTTAGGACGATCCGCAATAATTCTCTTGGCCGCGTAGCACCCCATGTTCAGCGCATGGCGTTCAAGATTAGTATCAGGGCGCAGAGGACATCGACGCGCCGGACAATGCGAACATTAACATCTTCAGTCTTGCTGAAAACCCTGCTCTAAACTACGTCCGATATTGGCGATATTGTGATTATTATCAACCTCCAAAATAATGCCTACGATTCAGCGGATAGGGGCCTCGGCTCCCAAGCCAATGAGTGAGACGGTCACGATCGCTAGCTTGAGTTGAATTAACTCAAGTTCATTTATTGATATTATACTCACGTAACGCTAGCATGCATCTAGAGTGAGTTACTTCGCATTGTTTCCCCAGTTGCATGATAAGTTAGTGATGTCAATGCGTCTCTCTCCCCATAAGTACAAAGTCGAGCTCCAGAATCAGCCCGTTGTCTACTATTGGTGATGAAGTCTTCGCGTTACATAACTTGGAAATCCCGCTTGTCTGCTTTTTCTAAAGGTGCGGTCGCGCTACTTGCGTTACAAGCCCAGGCCTATACGAAAGCGGCGAGCGGAGCACTGTTACTAACAGTGCCGTTATTACGCCACCTAGCTAGTGCTTTGATGCCATAAGCGTCATTGATCCCGACGAGACTGAGTACTGAACTCGCCGGACCTAGTCACAGTCTTTGTAGGGTCGGTAGAATGCACCGGCCTTAAAATTACGGTGCTAATACCGCTACATAATTCTATGATCGAACGTGATGTATTAGCTTACACCAATAGGTGTCTAACTAGTCACATATCTCGACACCTGGAATACGAGGACACTGGTCGGCTGCGGGGATAGTTCGCGATCTTGTCGCATATATTCTCATAACTTAAAGGGCTACTGCTTCCACGTACTAGCTAAGACAATTGCTATAGACGTCGTGTGCTACCGCGAAATTGTCACAAGATTGTGTTGCAAAAAGCTGTATCGGTACCAAGATACGCTTACTATGCTGAGACTGCGCAAGGGCCAGAAGCAAAGAGACTAACTATAGAGACACGCACTTTGGGTTCTGTCATACTACCCAATTACAAGATGCCCGCGATATTTACCATACTGACATAGTAGCTTCCATCGACTTAGACTTAACAGAGCTGTCAAGGACGTTACGCTAGCTAGCTAAGCGGTACTAGGATCAGGAACATATATGCACTCGTTAGTGTCACCTGACTCGCCACCATTCACGCAAGGACTTTAATGGAGTAAAGATCAACCCACTAGGCATCGGATAATGTTCTTTGCGTAAGCGACCTTGAAATAGAACCTACGCTTTAATAGACCTGACTATGCCAGCAAGGTTAGGCAGTGACTTACTTGATGTCTAAGCTTGGAGGAAGAACGTAATCTATTCATTCGCCCGGAAAGGCTTTACATAATTTCGTTTAGCTTGGAACCTGTACCATTATCCCCTAGGGGCATAGTATAAGGAATGGACTTGGAACGTATCTGTAGGTTGATCGTCGATAGAAACACTTCCTACGCCTACACCGCCTTCCGAATCATTATGTCACTACATAGCTGCCAATCTCAGGAAACGTCTCGATCTATTGCTCCAATAGGAGGAGAATATGTCGAGATATTACAGTCGGTGATCAAGTGCATGAGGATTGATAAGCAGGTATAGTCTGGAGTTTTGTCAAGTTCATATCGTTAGGACATTATAGCTAATCGTATATCTAAGTTTCGCGAGACTGCTATCTCTACGCTACACATGGCAGAGCTCTGCTGCTGCAGAGGATTCTCCCTACGTGCTAGTGGTGAGCATGATGTTGACCTCAGCTCTGACAAACAATTTTTACATAAGCAAGGCAATGAGAAAGAGGATGTGAGTTCCTCCTGGGCTCGTATTACAGCTCCTCACGTGCGTTCTGCTGAACAGAAATTCACGAAAAACGACAATTTCAGACCCAGTGATCAGTTCAGTGCTTCAATAATCCAGCGGACATGTGTCGTGGACAGTCAGAATGGGACAGGCGAGAACCTGCTTTCGACAATGTCGGAGTCTTCTGCAAGCGAAGAGACTATTTGTGCCCCATCAATCGCGGCGACAACATATTCACTACCTGCGCAGTTACCAGTTCGACCAAAGACTGCGGTCACAACAGACGCTTTCGCGATTCCAGGTGGATCATCCGTCTTGCCTTTTGGTACAGTCGACGCAGACAAATGCAGAACAGCTATACGGCCGGTAGAGGTACTAAAACGCTCATCAGCCGTAGACGAGGCAAGCTACGTCCGATACAACGCAAGGAAGTCTAGGAGTGAACAGTCTAAAGTGGAAGAAAAGTTTGGAATCACAAGATTCGAAGCAGCTAGAGCATTCTGCTATGCTGCAGACCTTATCGACCCTGATTTTGATGTTGCGGCTAACCAACAGATGACTTTCAACTTTATAGATGCCGAATGTGGAACCAGGCCACATGACTATAATCTTCAAGAGCTCCTCGAACGCTTGAACGCTATGTCTCGGAAAGCAAGACAAAGTGCCAATAATTTAGAAAAAACATCAAGAAGGAACATATTCCATCGCCGAATGGTTCTGCACTTATTTAAAGAGCGTCAAAAGGATGCAAGCGATGGATCCATATGTAAAGGTAAAGATTCACAAGCTCGTAATGTCATTCGACGCTTGTTGAATCCGGCTTGCACATCTTTGACAGCAAATTGTCGCTGCCTAGAATGTAGACGAGTTATGGCCTCTTACGACAGACTTCGGAGAACAGCTACTCGCCTAGACGAAGTTGTTCAAAGAGCTACGCATGGAATTCTCATCCTCGCCTCGGTCAACTTAGAAAGAGCGTGGGTATGCACGACTTGTAGCTATTCGACACTCGACGCTGACAGCCAGTCTCTAGTTTACGTGCGAAGAAAGGTGTTTTCGGAGCCTTCCTTTACTACTTGTCCGAAGATTTTGCACCTTGTGTGATTACTGCTAAGGCCGCTCGATTATTGGCTTGGAAAGTGTTCGATCATGCTTTCGACTCCATGTTGCACTCGGACGAAATTTTCGACCGAACCCGCATCGAAATTATGCACGTCATCCAGAAGCGACTTGTCACGATGCACGGCCGAAGCCCAGAATAGAAGTTCTCCCTGCGGCTTCCACATTCCTGTGGCTAGCACATATCTATTTGTAGAGCTCGTGCGCAGCGAGGCCAGCAGCAAGTAGATAAGCAGACAGAGCCCATCCGCTTCCGGAAGTTGTTTAGTGAGTTGCTCATCTCGGGTTTGAGACAGGTGCATAGTCGCCCGCAAAGTCTGCAGGCCACAGTGACAGGTTCAGCGTATGACCAATTTCAGATGCGCGGCTAGTCCACTGCTGCTACGTCATATAGCGGACGGGTTCAACGTTCCTGTAATCCTCTTACTGTGTCTGAAGTAGCTAGGAGATTCAATACCTATAGGAGCATACATAGCAGACAGATTTTTAGAAAGTCAGGCCAAAAGACCAATGTAGAGAAGGAGCAAAAATTATAGACAAAGAAGAGAGAACTGCAAGCAAGAAATGCAGGCAGTACTTGTTGACCATATCACGAGGCTCTTTGAGTGGTGCCTACGACCCATATCAGCGATGGTATCCTTCTCGGCCTTCCGCGCCTATAGCAAAAGGCCTGGCAAGAATTAGTCTGCAGCAATCAGAGCTAGATATAGAAAATTTCTTGATAGCAACATGCCTCAGCACCATCAACCTTGCGAGGCATAAGGCTGACTCCAAGCCTTCATATAGACAGTATTCCACTGTTCAGAAGCAAAAGATTGATGGACTCAGTATGCAACACTGCCTCAGAACTGCCGTAACATGGACGGGAAAGGATACCTCATAGGCCGCCTCTGAAGAACTACGAGAATTCATCTCTTAGAGGCCTTGATGAGGTAATAGAGGCTTCTAATCACTGGCCAAGAGGGCTCTAGAGGGTAGAAAACTATTGCGCCCGCTATTTGTGCAGATGGTAACTTAGCTCACTACCACCTGCTCTAATCTACAACGCCGTTAACAGTGACCTTCAAACCTTATAGCTTCATAATTATAATCTAAAAAAGCATCCTAGCTAGTTTGCTAGCTCTCGCAATAGCTCGACTGCGGTCCGTCCCTGCGTCGCGAGACACCCTGTGTAAAGAGACACTCTCGCGCTTTGGACCTCTCACACACTCTCTCAAAAATATCGATATGCTATCCAGCTCTTGTCATTCTGCTCCCAATTTTCCACCACGACGGTGGTGCGCGGGCAGATCGACTGCAGGCTGATCGTGCTGTCGATTGACTCGTCGACGCTGTCCATTGTCGCCCCAGCTCTCCGCTGTGCCTGAAGACAGACGAGCACGCAGACGAGGCACAAAGTAGGTTCATCGGGTCCGTCGTGACGGTCGACATCCCCCGCATACGATCACCTGCAAACTGAGGCAATCACTGACTGACGCTGAATCATCTAACGAGCAAGACCGAATTCTGAAATGAGCAGTCTCAGGCGCAGGTGGCTGCAGCCGTTGATGAGAGTGACCGATACCGCTCATCCGACCGGGTCTGATCGGTCTGACTCACCTTCTTCGACGCAAAGATATGGCCGTCACGATTTTGGTCCGACTGTGATATCTCATACCTTTCAGCGGTAAGTAGAGCCTCAGAAATCTCGTCGTGATGCAGCGGTGGCGGCTAGATTGCTTCTAGAAGCTTCTGTAGATGCGCGGCTACTATTTGTGGCGCGGTACGAACTTGTAGTCACCGAGGCTATTGAAGCCTTGTCATGTTATAGTATAGATTATGATACCTAATAGCAAATAGTTGGTTCAGGTACTTTAAATATGGATCTTGAACGCTTCGATACTATTACTGCGAAGTATCATAGATATAACGTAAGCCGATATCTCGAAACCACATCATACTAGGACGCATAATTCTCAATTCAGCTTAGCAGTACATCAGCTTCAAGTCCAGCCTGCCATCGCTGCAGTCTCCGCTTAAAATCGGTACTTAGGACACATTCTATGTGCTAGGGTGTCTGTTGAAGACTATGCAACGTCATTTATACCATACATCGTCGAAGACCAATTTGTTGCATGAAGTCGTACTGATAGACGTGCTGGCCTCAGATTGCTAAAGTGATTGAAGTAGTTTCCGGCCAATTGTGCCCTCTTCCGGCGGGTCTATCACCACGGCCTGTTGCACTCGAGCCGCGGCACTCTCTGTTCCCGCATCGCCCTTGATTTCCGCTATCTTTACCTCTATGTCTTTCAGGCACGCTGACCTTGTGGCTGATCTACGCTACGAAGGAAACAAGCGTTGAAACGAGGACGCCTCTCTGATGATCGGTATCCGCTCTCCGTTGATAAGGGGCGGTCCTGCGATAGGCCACTAAGTCGAGCTCGAATCGTCCATCGAATGCGGGAGCGCGTGTCGGTTATAAATGTACTATGCGACTCAGCCACCACTTTCCGCAACCTCGAGGCGACGGCAGCAAATTCGTGCGAAGCATTCCCAGCCGCTGGAAAGCGAACGCCGTACGGAGATATGTAGGCCAATGCTTGGTGAGACGCTCAACGGCTTAGTGGGGCACACACATAGGCAAAGGTATACCTGATCATGACATCGGCGTTCTCTATGAGCGACACCTCGGCCGTAAATCGTACGAGAAACGTGCCTCACATACCCTAGAGCACTTGTCGGCGGTTGCCTACGTTATCTACTGGCAATAGTCCTTGTCTTTACTACGTATAGCACATTAAAGTTGTTTTCTACAGCGACAGTGCCCTAGAGGGGTCATAGTCTTAGTCTAAGTGGTCGGGCACATTCGAGCAGAGCTTTTCCGATTAACGAAAGGTATTTCGAAATGCTCGACACATCGGAACGCTTGAACATATCTGTGACACCTGTAGAACGAGTATACCTGCCGCTGAGTGTCGCCAGTTACTTAGAGCTCTAGACGAATGTGGCCTACGAAGTAACTCCTACATTGTCGCGAGCTAGAAGGTCTGTATGTACCCTTGACCGTCTATAACATCTCCGCCACTTCGGAAGCCCTACGCTTGTCGGTCTCGCCGAAATCGTTCATGCTGACATACTAGCAAAATTCAAGCATCTAGTCTGGCTTGGCGCCGGAGGAATTGACGGTAACGAAGCGGCGGCGGTCGGGTCTTTCTTCTATCTAGAGTGACTCTGCATAATCCTTCACGGCGTGGACGAACGGGTATGTGGCAACACCTTCGACATAGTAGTCATTTCATCGCTTAGAGGTTATTTCGACGCTGCAGGGGTTACTATGGTTCCTGACTACAAAGCTTGAACTAGATATGGAATCGATGCCGTCACGCACTCATCGTACTACAACTCTTACGCAATGCCTGGTTTTCATTGGACTGCGAACGTTAGTGACATTCTTCAGGGAAGCTCGTCTAAGGGTGGACGTATGCCATGTGCTTATTGTTGGGTGCTCTACAGTCTGCTTCCCGTGTCTGGCAATTCCGCATCCCTGCCGTCAACGAGGCTAATATAGCGCGGACACCACGAACATGGGCAGGAATACGTCACGTGTTGGGAATCTTGTGACTTGGTACCTTATCCGTTCTAAACACTGATGCAACCCGCTATTAGAGGTGACTGTTAGTGCTGACGTGCTACTAGCTCCTTGGGTATGTTCTGATCGCTAGCGATTTCCCGTTTCCACTAAATTTCGAGATTTGAGTAGATATGTTAAGAGTAGGACAGAACGACGACATGCACAGATCAAAGTTTCGGCTGACCTATGGCTTGGAGCCCTAGAAACAACCTTTGGCTGTTAGACAGCTGACATCCACAGTACTTGCCCCGCCGCCGTCGTCGCAAAATCGGTGGTTCGGAAGGTTCGGAAGTCCGTGAAATCCGTGTTGGGGTGATCATGCGAGGG
This sequence comes from Cryoendolithus antarcticus, assembly GCA_002077065.1. NCBI lineage: Eukaryota > Fungi > Ascomycota > Dothideomycetes > Cladosporiales > Cladosporiaceae > Cryoendolithus > Cryoendolithus antarcticus. The sequence goes on from NAJO01000086.1 coordinate 66,505, forward strand.
TTTCTACTTAGTCAGTTGCGCACCGACAAGTTGTTGAATGTGTACGACAGCCTACATACGACACCTAGGATTCGAGAAGTGCATGACACACGGCGTATGCTTGGCTGTCTCATCGCGAAGTGTTAGGTGCGTAGGTCGACAAGGATGATATCGTGATGTACGAAGGACGAAAGCTTGGTGTCGCAGTTCGAAGTTATAACGCGACGAGGCGCTGCGCGGGTCTACGCACGGCAGCACGCATGTGACACCCAGATTGCTCTCCTCACCTCGTGTCTTCCACTGAGAGACTACGTCTGCATGCTATGCTATTTGGACGAAGCCCAATGTAATACCGCATACCTAAGGTAGACATCGAAATCGTGTGTACCTCTGCGCTCATGCAGACTGTGGTTCATCCGTGATATAGCCATTACGTGGTAGACCTCGACATCCGATATATTTGCATTCTCTCGTAGTCAGGACGTGGAGCAGTCTCAAAATGATTCAATATGTACATATCATCGTGCAAGTATATTCGTCAACTCAGACGAGGGATGAGGAACAGTTGGTCTGGCCCGGGAGATAGACACCCCGAGCTCCTTGTGTCAACGGTGCTCGAGTAGGCAGCGTCGTATGATCGACATCCCGCGGCCGAACGGACAGTCGTCCACTCCGCGTCCAGTATTTTGCCTGTATATCGCCAGCGTATTTGCTACCTTGTCGAGGTCCGCCATTGCTGCCATGGTTTCGTCGCTAGGCGCAGCGGGCTTGACCTCAACTAAGGTATCTACGTATGTACGCAGATGCTCCGTATTTAACGCGCGGCGGATTGTCGCGACTATCTCGTCGCAAGTGCGATGCTGGCGTCCAAGTACAACCTTGGCCTTACTTCCTGACACGGTTGTAAGATTTCGAGCGCACTTTACGACCTTTTCTGACGCTGCTAAGCCAAGAGCCATGACGAGCGTATCACCGGCCGATCGGTCACCTTTGACAGCATTGCTGAGCACGTTGTGTACTATGTACTGCTCTAACGCCAGAACGGCGGTAGCAATGAGGGCTGCGAGGGTCCTCCCACTGCAATGTTTCAGCTCAACGAGTGCCGCATCTATCTCTACATCCACCAAAGGTAAGGGGTTCGATAGGCTAGACTTAGTTTTCCGAGTTAGGAGCGAACGCCCCTCGGTATCCTGCAGATCGAAGGCTGAAGCGATAGCGCATGTGCCATTCTGGTTGTCAATGAAACGAGGTTTCAATCGTGCAGGCCATTCAGCCTGCTGACCATCGCTGTCAGATATCAGGACTTGCACCATCTCGTTTTGAACGACCTGGCACAAAAAAGCTTCCCGAAGCTCGCCATTATCGTGGATGACGGATTTGATACGGTGCGCAGATGCGCTTATGTGATATCGGAGTTGACTGTTCATGCTAAATCCAGATGCCCTTTCTAAGCCCATGAATATGGGTGCCATGGCATTGAGGGCATGATTCTGGGTCATTAGTGTCAACGCCTGATCTGAGTTGTCCCTGCATATGCCGGAAATCAAGACTTCACGGCTGCTTTCCTCGAGGCTGTACCAGCCCGCCTGCGAGAACTTGAGCAATTTGAGCAGTCCATCTGCATGTATAGACATGATTGGCACTGGAGTCTTGCTCAAGACGAACCCTGATGGATTGATGAAATGGCCTTCGGACTTGCGTTTGGCGAACAGTTTCGTTGTGTACATGGACTCGGGCCATGGTGCGAAGTCGATATCGGCGAATGACGCAGTGTCGAACCGCCGGTTACCGATGGTGACTCCACCGGACTCATCGTACACATACTCGCCTGCTTCGCCTAGGCCACCAAGTCGATTATGGATTTCGGGAGTCGTGTGACGAGGGGTCACAGCGTATCGGAAACCTTGCTCGTCCAGGGCTCTGGGTATGCCAAGGGCCACCCGCCACAACACGGAGTGCAGCATATCAAATAGACCGAGCTGTCCGTGGATTCCTTTATTGTTCTGCCTGACAAGAGGCTGGCTCCTCTCATTGAGGATGCGAGATTTACCCGTGAGGGAGCAGGCAAGCTCACAGAGCCGCATCGTATCTCGGTGAACAAGGCCCGCGCAGGCTGTAGGGGTGAACAAGTTGGATTGGTCTGATCCTCTCCCGACGCTCTCTATTCTAGTCGCAGAATAGCTCTCTGGGCGCTCACATGTACTCCGCAAGAGTGCAATAGTCTGACGAGGGATCAAGTTCTGATGCTGAACAAGCGCACCAAAGGACGAGAAGGCTGCCACAAATTTCTCGGTCTCGGTCAAGGCAGTAGAGTTGGGGCCCGCGAGATCGCCGACCAAGCTGCCACGATACTTCAGGGCGACA
>NAJO01000087.1:0-65656 GCA_002077065.1 Cryoendolithus antarcticus
TGTGCAGAAAGGAGTGCACTGTAATCGTAATACTGCACGTGTCTGCCACACCACGTTGCGGCTACGATTGTCGCTGCTAGATTGCGTAAGAGCCATGGGCATGGCTGATGTACCATGAATTCCGGAATGCTTCTCCTCGGCCGATGTCATGGAGGTTATGCAGGTGGTATCGATTGCATGTTGCGACCATCATTAACGAATCGGACGTCACGCTGAAGCATCTGAAGATATTGGGACGGAACTCGCCGTGGGCCGTGGCTTCTTCCGCGATATCGCCGATTCACGCGTAGATATTGACTTTGACCTCTCGCGACGCAATTCGATGCGGAGTGCTGCCCGGCTTCCCCTAAACTCGTCTACAGCCTTTTGTGCAATCAACCATACTTTCTTGGCCAAGGGCGGGCACTGCTTTGGGTTGTTGCCGAGGTGGCACGGGCACGGAAGCTTGCATGGTTTGACCTCTGAATGTCGACTCAGATCACTATCGACAAGATTGCGCGGGCAATACTACGTTCTTCTCAAGGTCAATGCGACTACCACCCACTATCTGCGAGCTGTAGAACGTTCCTCCATTCTCAAAAGACTGGGACATGCGCTCACGCCCACTCGCGTCCATGGACCAATGGCATCAGGTCGCTGTCCGCTGCAGTCGACTGGACAATCTTTTCCAGTCTCTTCGAACCGCGGCACTCGCTCCACTACACTACGTAGACACTATCTACAAGATGCGTGACCAGTGCAGCAATCGATTGATCATCACTGATATTGAAACACAACGATATGCGCGCTTGCGCAATTTGGGCATGCAGTCATGGGTATGTCATCCACATGACCTCTCCATAACTTAGCTGAGTCTCCACAGCTGACACACAGCGCAACTGTAAGCGAGAGCTGGGGTCAAGTGGATCCTGATATCCCTGGGGACAACTCGTTCACAAACGAGCACCATGTACAGTAGCCACACTGTTGGGCCCATCCTGGAAACCCGAATGCGAGATCAGAACAATAGGCACATCCGCGGCACATCCGTGTATGACAGATCATCGCCAGTCTGCCCATGACAATGCATGACAGCGGACTCAAGTGCTAACGTGCCGCGCCTCGATCCCCTGCATGAGAGTTCATGCAGTCTCGATAGTGCATCTGCCATGGTTCATCGACTCGCACCGGACGTAGGTTCGGACCCACAAATATTTATGTCCCTCGGGTAGCATCCGGAATCGAGGCGCGTGTCACGAAGGTTCGCAGATCCACCGATCGTCTGGCCCGGGGCGTCCACTACGCCGCGTCGAGCAAGCAACCGTGCCGTAGTAGTCTAATCTCGATCAACCGGCTATGTCTACTAGGCGGACATAAATCTAGGCCTACACAAAATGTGTGCTCGATAAAGGCAACGACGTACGGTTCTAATAGCAATCTAGAGATCTCGAACTTATGCGATAGATACTTAAACATACGCTTATACTATCTATTTTAGATTATTAATATAGCGCTCTAAAGTGTTATAATAGTCGGGCGAAGATATTAACTTCTTAGACGAAGTCGCGCGATTTAGTACGATACTAGCTTTATATAGGCCTAGAGTTATATCCGCCTTATATATATCCTACTTTAGTAGCTAGTAATAAGCGGCTAGAGATAGCGCTAGTAATATATAGAGGGATTATAACTAAGCGACATTCTAGCGGTCTATATACGGGCTTAATATAGTACGTAGTTATTTAGTTCTTTATAGGGGATTACTCCGAGAGAAACGTCCTACTACTAGGACTAAAATAGTAGATAGCGTTTTAGCGCTACGGAAGTAAACTAGATAAGCCGTAGTACGCTCTAGCGCTATAGGGTATAGCGTAATCGCGTTTATAACTAGGTAATACTTTTACTAATATACGCCTTATAGCCCGCGCTATATAGCGACTCGACTAATAAACCTAAAAGCTTAAGGTTATTACGATTTATACCTTAGTACCTAGAAGAACACCTTCTAATTAGATATACAAGTCGTAACGACTATTACTTACCTATAGGTAGTAATTAACTATAGATTACGTAACCTAAAGTACCTACTTACTTACTTACTCGTAAGCTAGTAATTATTCCGCGATTACCTTAGTATAGGTAAAACGTATCTACTTACTCGCTTACGCGTAAGCGCGTAAGAATAATAATTCTTATAGGTATATAGTAAGCGAGAGATACCTCCTACTTCTCTTATATTTAACTTATTATTTATAGTAACTTTTTAGAATATAATAATCTATATATATTAACTCTAACTACTTATCCTTTACTTAAGACTCGACGACGCTTCTAGCTCTACTATCCCCTTAAGCATAACTCGTAGCTACCTATCTCCTTTAGAGATCCTATTACGTACGATCTATTATTACTTACGATATAGGTTATAATAAAGGTAGGGAAAGTAATTTATTATAAAGTATATCCTACCGCTAAAGAGCGAACGCTATTTAAAAGGCACTAATAAAGGATATCTATAGTATAGGTATCTCGTAACGTATATAACGATACTAAGTAAGTACTACCTAGGTCCTAAGACTAATCGCTACTCTCTATAATATCTACCTACGACTCGTAGATAGTACGTATATAGCTACTAAGCGTAGTACCTTAGGTACTAAGGCTATACTATACCTTTACTATATACTAACTACGCCCTATAATAGGTACCTTATCGTCGTAGATTATAAGTACGGATATTAATAGGGGTATACGTATAAGGGTACTTATACTATAGATAAGTAAAATACGTAATTTAATCCTAATATAAAGGTAATATAGGCGGCTACTATCTTATAATATTAGTACCCTACTCTAGACGTAGTACCCTAACTAGCGTATCTACCTACTATTAGTAACTAAGAAGTACTACTATCTATAGCGCTAATACGTAGTATATCGGTACTTTAATATATATAACGTAAAGTAATCTCTAACTCTCTACGCGCGTTACTATAATATTATAGTAATATAGTCTCCTTACCTAAGGAGTCTATCTAAGATACGTTACTACGATAGCTATAAAACGAGTTAACTATATATCGATCTAGAGAGGAATCTATAATATATATATATACCTAAGGAATAAGGAAGCGATTAGAGTAGAGGAGAGGATATTACTAAAGATAGGGAATAGTAATAGGATAGAGATAGAGGATAGCGGGGAGTAGGAGGAAGTTAGGGGTTCCCCTTATAGTAGAGGAAGACACCTTCCTAATAGTACTAGACCCTAGATACCTAGATAGTTTAAGTACTATAGAAGGATATCTTAGAGGCCTATAAAGGATAGGACTTATATACTAGGGCATATAAGATCCTACTTTAGAAGGCTACTTATATTATTAATATCCTCTAAGCTAGGACCTTAAGATAATAATAATAAAGCCTAAGTACTAACCTCCTCCTCTAGGAGATTAAAGACTTTAGAAAACAGTTCTAGAGGAGCACCCTCTAGGAATAGTAGAGCTAGTAGAGCTAGTAGAGAACCTAGGTAAGAGCTATAGCTAAAGAATAGCCTATAGGAATAATAGTTAGGATTTAAGACCTAGAGGAGCGTAAGGAGATTATAGGACTCTCCTATAAGGAGCTAGTAAAGAGGATTAGAAGGAAGGAGGTTATTAGAGTAAAGTAGACGGGGAGTAGGAGTATTAAGGTATTTATAATAGGATAAGAGGCTAAGAAGGAGCTTAAGAAGAATAAGAGCTAGACTAAAAGACTTATACTATTAGTAAGGGTTATACTATTAGTAAGGGTTATAGCCTAGGTATTTCAAGTTCTAGTATATAGGATACTACTTAGCTTTAGCCCTATAGAGGAGAGCTAGCTTAAAGAGCTATAGAGGGAGAACTAGGCTATTCTACTAGGGAGTAAGTTTCTAAGAGTAGCTTAGCTAAGGAAGAAGTATAACCTAGGATAGACATATAGTTTAGTTATTTTCTAGCTTAATATAGGAGAGTAGGCTAATAGGATTATTAATAAGGGGCTAGTCTAGAAGGTAGAGCTTAAGACTATAGAGATATTTAAGTCTAACTTTAGGATTATATAGTGCTTTAAGTACTAGGGCTATAGGTATATAGTACTAAACTATATAGTAAGGTAGAAGTATAGTAAGTATATATAGGACTATAATATAAAGGAGTATATAATAACTATAGGAGTAAGGTATATAAACTATAGTAAGAAGTACCTAGCCTAGGACTAGAGCTACCCTATAAGGATTATAGCCTAAGCTAAGGCTATAACGATTAGGATAGGAGATATAGGCTAGTACTAGATAGAAGAAGAGAGCTCTTAGAGTATAGAGGAATAGTAGTAGGAGACTAGCTAGAAGAAGAGGAAATATATTCTAGTATAGGAAGGCTAGAAGAGGCTAGTTAGTACGCTAAGGAAACTAGACCAACCTAAAGTAAACTAGCCTAAGATTAGGGACAAAATCTAGTACTAGATATAATAGACTAACTATAATACGATTAATAATTAAGGGGTCTAATATATTATAATAGGGGATAGTCTAACCCTAACCTAAATAACTATAGATAAGACTATAGATACTATATCCTCCTAATAATTAGCTATACTAAATAGACTATTATATAGTATAATATTAATAAAAGTAAAGATAAGGTCTAGTACTACTTCCTCTAGGAACTAGACCTATAGGTATACTAAGTAGTTACTATCTAGGAACTATAGCTAAACCTAAACCCTAGATAATATACTACTATTAAACACCTAGCCTACTACCTAGTCTTTCTATAGTATATAAAGAGTAGGACCTATATCTATATTAGTAAGGCCTTAGACATTACCTAGTAGAGAAGAGAAGAGATACCTGCGGCCATGGTTAGTCCGGACGAAGGATCATTCTCGGCGGCGATGTCGGCGCGGTTCATGGCTAGATTTTCCGAGTACGTCGAGTGATACTGAGTACTGGAACTGCGGCGAAATGAACAAAGAATTCGCTCGTGGTGGCACACAAATGATATCAAAAAATTCTCCTTCGTCGCACACGGACAATTTGGATGCCTACCTGTGTGTTACGACGTTGAACAGCATTGTGGCCGATGCCCGTCGCGCAGCAGATCTTCTCAGGGGTTTCAGGTCGCACCACATTGTTCTGGTCGTGCGTGTATCACGAAGACAAGATGTGAATGCGAATTCTGTCATATTTGTATCTAAGTGCGAGCTGTCGAGTCTTGAGCCATGAGTAAGTCGAACAATGGCTTTGACACCTGCACTGCATAGTGTCGGCTTGCATAGACAAGAGTGTTCCCATCGTTCGGAAAGCGCTCACCCAGCTATGTGCGCTGTTGTACAGGAAGAAAATCTGTTGAGAAGCGCAACGTGATCGCCCGAGGCCACCGGATGGCAGCTGCGCATTGATTATGGTGCAGTATGCTGACTGACATGTCGTGACACTGCAGAAGCTGTTGATGCAGCCTCACAGCGCTGATTCGTACAAAGCATGTCGAGCAACATCACCATCTCATACCCAGTGCTTCAGTGGTTCGACCGGGGGCGCCGGTATGTGTTGCGTTCAGCGCCGGTCGGCACCATCGGTATCCAGGGAAGCAGATGTTGTACAGTCAAGCTGGGCGGCACTATTTGTATTCCTGATTGTCTCTATGTTCTTCGTGCCATGTAATGCAAGGCTCCCATCTCTTCCGTGACTTCGCAGCTCGCTTCGGACGATAGGAGCATGACTTGCATCGTAGCAGGCACCTTACTTCAATGTCGTCAATCCGGGACCGAGAAGCATCCTTTCGCGTCTGTCCTGCTTCGGACGCTAGGGCGTGGCTTGCCATACGTACATTGGTGTTTCCGCTAGCATTGCATCAGTGATACTATAGCATTCATGTTCAAACCCTTGACTGTTCATTCCCCCGTCATTGTCTTACTACCATCAAATCTAATCCTAGCAGAGGTGGTTCTGGTACTAGATTCTCCTTTTATATATATCCAGTGTAGCTACTTGACCTTCGGTTATTCTCGGACCCTGGTAGCAGTTTCGACCTAGAGAAGTATGAACAGATAGTAGCGAAACCACACGCCTACTCCCTCATTGTAACATCACCAAATGTCGCAACACGATGCTTCACGGTCCTTTCCTTTGCCCTTGACGCTCAAATCAGGGTCCTTTGGTTTGAGCCCGAATCCACCCCAATCATTCTCAGCGTCACGAATCGGCTCTTGAGTACCAGTTGTCCGCACAACGTGATCGATCGTTATGCAGACTGGCTTGCAACGTAGGAACGGTAGGTACAGACAATAATTCGCAATTGCCGGGGACAGAAGCCGAGGTGCTACCATCGAGACTAACGCAATAAGGCTATCAGCGAGCGTGATTGTGTTAAATCTCCATTCTCCTCAGTCGCAACTGCGTAATTCCTCCCTATAGTAAGACTGTACTAATCTCGCGTGAAGTCGTCTCGCGTTGTCTACTAGCGCGACGTATCTCCATAATTCTGACTACGGCATCTATATTACAGATCCATAAATCACTCGTTTTTGCATCTGACTCCCTCCTCTATAGCACCAGAAGACGCCACTTCTGGTAACGATAAAGACCACGATCTGCAAACAGACGACTATCTCGACCGAGACGAAGAGGAGCACTCCGAACCAAGACCCCCCCCCGGCTAGAGAAGACGTCCGGATCGCAGGAGGAGCTGGAGAAATTCACGTGAATTATGTCCACTACTACGGTGAATCCCAGGACCGTTGCCCTTGAGCGGAAAGTCGCTATAGCCATACGAGCTGGTGAGCTCACGGAGGCCATAGATATCATACGTTCCGCTCAGCATCAGACGCGTACGTCACAAGTTGCGCCTCTTACAGCAATCGCCCCGCTGACTCCAGCAGTCCATAGAAGGCCAGTCACGTTCCTGAATCTACCAGCGGAGCTACGGAATCGGATATACGACCTGAGCGGCTGCCTTCAGGTCAAATGTGATCAGAAGAAGAAATTCGGCTTCGTAAGCACTATTCACGCAGATCTTGCCAGCCTTCACAAGTTGGGATGTCCCAATGACAGTGGCCTGAGCTTAATGTGAGCATGGGTCCAACGCTTGTGGTGCTGCTTCTTGCTGACAGTGTTGACAGTCCTGTTCCTCTTGGCATGTCCTATTATTCCCTTGTGTTATCTCTGCCTGGTACGAAGAGCACCAGGACCATCCACAGCTACAATAGAAGCGTAGCGCAACAACCAGATCTCACACGTGTTTGCCGCCAAGTCCGAGCCGAGACGTTACTAGTGTTCTACGGAACCAACCACTTCGTACTGAATGGCGACTCTCATGGTGCCAGTTACCGCAAGTGGCTTCGCATTATTGGACCTACGAGCACTGCTCTTCTACGTACCGTCACTCTGTGCCTGGGTAAGAAGCCAGATAGACCAGACTGGCAGAGACAGACCATTCATTTTGCTAAGTCCGTCATCCAGTGGCTGGAAAGTGAGCTCGGACAGCATGCAACGATCAATGTAGCTTGGTTCCAGTACCATGCGCCGTACTTCGAGGACATTGACGTCTCTACCGTGGACCTAGCATGAGCGCGCGCGTCGTGTATGGAGCAGGACGACGGAGCACTCGGTGTAAGAGAAAGAATCCAGGTAGTAGTGTTGCATCGGCTGTGGCGAAGACACTGAGTGATGTTTAGGCCTGGATCGTGGAATCAAAGGGCGGTACATTGAGTAGTGGCCGTTCGCTTGTCCGGCTGGTATCGATCGAAGAAAGCCGGTTTGTTGCAGGGCGAAAGAGAATTCGATGCAGATAGGTGGTCCAATCAGGCGCTTCAGCGGTCGATGAACAGGTCTTCAGATGGAAGCAGTGCCGACCTGTTCTACATGAGCGCAAAATTCCATAACGACCTTGCACAAGCTAACGAATGCGTCAAAACGTAGTGGGCAGTGGATCCGATTACTATCGACAACATGGAGGACATACAGCGACTAATTCAAACCTCAACGTCATATGTTGCAAGCATGGAAAGATCAGAACAGCGAATTTAAGAGGTTCTGATACGGGGGGGAGGGGGGAAGGCGAGGACAGCAACACTATCAGAGCGCGGATCGCATCTATGTGCAGCCAAAACGAATGGGTCGTTGTGACTGGTTCGGAAGACTTTTGATGCGCAGTCGGAGGCCACTGTCATCTGTCGCCAACCCTGAAACGATTGTGGCGTGCTTCAGTCCTAAAGGTCCTCTGGCAAGATCATTGCCAACCGACAGCCTGCTACTACTGCTCCTGCGAACGAATTCAAGGCCAAGTATGTTGTCGAACGGCGTTCGCGTTCGCAACGTGTTCCTTGCCTCCATTTAGCGCTCACACTGATGCCATCCATGTTGGCTTGTAGACAGCCACATAACAAGCTCAGCGTTGACGTAGTGTTGAGTTGTTAGCGAATAGCGCAAAGCAGTGATTCGAAAGGGGAATCATAGTACCAAGCGTAAAGCATTGCCGATCAGTCAAGTGTCCATTAATGATAGTAAGATTCCAAAATCTCTGGGTCCGAGTACTTTATACCGTGGCACGAGGTGCGGAGCCAACATCCGCAAATAATTTGTATAGCGAGCGAGGGAAGCCTTCTGCTTCTCTCGTGTTCAGCTCATTGTTCATAGTGGCTTTTTGAATGCAACGATCCGTGGACATTGACAACGATTACTCATCCTTCGCTCAAGTGCGACAATGCTTCCAGCTCTGCGATCTCCTCGAGCATGACTCGTAATTACCTGTCTCCTCCGGAGATCCTGTCACATGCGATTCAGCGTCACTCACGACACCGGCCGTCATATAAGTGCCTGTTGCGTTGTGCCCTTTCTAGAGGGTCTCATCACTAGCCATAACATAAGTCGCGGTATCCTCGGGGTTTGTACTGCCACGCTCGGCGTACCACAACTTTCAATGTAATTTAAAAGCAAAGAACGCGAAAGCTTAAGTTCATGCAGTTGTGCAATGCCACAGCAGACCTAAAGCCATCTTGCGCTGTTAAATACCCTTAAACACAACGGTATGTTTGCTATCTGTTTACAGTTTCTGTCTCTAGCAGATGCATCATAGTGCGTTCATGCACCACCGCTGCAATGCAAACCTCTCGGCCACCTTTAGGTGAGACGACTTTAAGGTTAGCGGCAGTACGGAGCACGGTCGCTATCTTTCTGCGCTAGTCGTCGTTATATCGAAGACGGGGAATGGCCTGATAACGAAGCTACGCACTTCACTTAAGATTGAAGTTGGCGATAGCATTCACGTAGATGGGGATGCAAGCTGTCCTCCGTCACCCCGTGTGCGCGCCGAACCACCGCTGCCTACGAATCTCCGGCCTCTTCCGCTTTCCTCGCTTCTTCCACAAAAGGCTCGTAGGTGTTCCTAGGCTTCTTCATTACTCGGTATGACCAAATTGTCGTGCCTTTGCTATAGACGAGGGTTTCTGACCTGTTCTCATCTTCGCCTTGAGCAAGTCCTAAGCGGAGGCTATCGACATTGTCTGGGAGAGGGGATCTCGGCATTGTGGATGCGATCGCTTGGCGACATATTCGTCGGGAGAAAGAATCAGGGGTGCGAGCGACTTCCGGAGGACGTAACGCCGAATATCCTCCTCGTAATCCTTATACCATCCCTCCGAGACTGTCGGACATGTCCACGCTGGTACACGAGAGTCGAGGAGAATCCGTGGCCGGTCCCGCACAACATCCTCGAGAACAAGTAGCCCTACCTGGGTTAGCGTTAGGTTGTTCTTAAACCATACAAGGACGTCGTCCCACGTGCCCACAACGAGTGCCATATGGGTTATGCGGAGTGAGGTCAGATGGGGGAGAACACGGAGAGCCGTCATGAGATGTGGTGCAGTGGTATGGAACGAGAGGTGGAGATGCCGCACATGCCGGAGACTGGCTACTGCACCAACCAAATGTCGCGAAATGGTCGCCGTGCGGGCTACGTCCAGGCGAGAAGCAGTCGTAAAACAGTATTGGGGGTCATGTTCTCCATGTACCTCCTCCCCGAAGGCAACGCTTAGCCATTCGAGGTCTCTTGCCTTTCGAATGCACCGCGCGACCCCGCGCACGATGTCTTCATCCCCTCGGCGTCCTCCGCCATCGTTTAGGGTATCGACACGGCACTCAAGGCGGACGAGTGACAAGAACCTCTGTTCGGTCGCGACGAGAGTTCGTGTTAGATGTTCGACCTGTTCGATGGTATGCTCCCAACCATCCACTGTCAAAGCACCTTCGAGACGAGAGTAGTCCGAGTGCTCAAAGGAGTCCCGGCTCTCTGGTGACTCACGCATCCAGTATAGAAGTCTTAACAGGTGTGGAACAGTCCAAAAGGCGCCACCTTGTGTGGTAAGCGTGAGCGACTGGAGGGCGAGTGGTTCTGATGGGAAGTGAGAAAAGGCTAGCGCCGCGAAGAGCTGGATGGCATCGTAGTACGGTTCGTCTCCCCAGCCGAGGTCGACGAACGCGAAGACGTGGAAAGCAACGCCGCGCCATGTCTCCCCCCAGCGGAGCTCGTCGACTCGGTAAGCAGGAGCGTAGAGGAATGTCTGGACATGTCGCAGTAGTCTGGAGGCCCTCCCATAGCAGCGGACGAGATGCGCGGCGTCCGTGTCGGCCGGGAGAGGGCTCGGACGCTCGGAGTATTGCGACGATGCGGCTGCGAGAACCGCCGACGCGAATCGCGCGAAGTATTCATCGGTCGCTTGGGTTTCTTGTTGATATTCGTCGTATAGGCGTTCACGCGCCGGAGCGTCCAATGCATCCCATTCCCCGCGCAACATAAGTCTTGCATCTATTGGTGGCGGTGGCGAGGGCCCGTAAAGATCCTCCCAGGGCTGATGCTCGTAGATCGTCGCCATTTCCCAAGCATCGTAACTATCGAACCGGTGCATCCCCTTCGCCCGCTGGAGCCGAATCGTGCGAACATGAGAGGCTAGATGTGGCACGCGAGCGATGTGATCGAGACTGGTGCAACCTCCGGGCTCGAAGTGGAAGGGAATCTCTTGAAAGATGAGGGGCGTGGCGAGTACGCAATACGCGTGCGACACCGCGCGACACGCTTTTATATCGGCGCGAGGGAGGTAAGAGAGGATGTTGACAAGTAGCTCAGGCGGCAGCGAAAGGAGCAACGACATGACGTGCACACGTTGATCATGAGAGGAGACCATCGAAACATGCCATGGTCTCTCACAGATTCTAGCATCCCAGACTGGCTTAGGTATCGTCAGCAAAATGAGAATGGGAAGGTTGGTGGAGAGAGCTCTGTTTGATCGAGAATCACGGTTCGGACCGACGCGAAGCGACGACTACCGATCAGCTGATGATCTGTAAATTTCCTGATGCTTCTACTGCTAGCACTTGGGGTTAGCACGGGCGGGACGCCGCCTGAGGCCTGCGCCGCTGATTGGGGAACCCGCAAATCAGCTGGTTTGGAGAGAACGCTTGAAAAGTGTGGTATAGGGCGCGCGGGGTATGCGTAAGGCCTGGCCCGTATCCCAAAGATTTACTTTGAGATTGCGTCGAAGAATCTACTGTAAGTTATCTCGGCTACGTCAGAGTTGATTCAGTAACTTTCGTGCCGTATCTCTGACTCCCACGTCGAAACTGACGAGGCACCATACTCCATGCCAAAAGCATGAGAACATCATCGCAGACAGTGCTACGGCAAACTTTTTGGTCCACCCGAAGCGCTCTGATCTGATTATAGAGGGAGCCATCTGCGGTATCGGCCCCTCTTAGCAAACAGCCTCGGCTGGGCGGGTTCGGAGACTGTCCCTTAAAACAACCAGCCTGACGCTTCTAATTGAGAAATAGTGGCCGCTAACGGTCCCAATGACCTGCAGATTGATTCGGAGTGTCCCGCTCGCTGCGGCGGACATAGCGCACCTAATTTCGACCTCACCTGCCTCGCTTACTATGTCTGCGGAGGGTGAAGAGCTAGAGCGATGATGGATAACAGCAACTGATCGGCCGACAGCGCGATGTACTACGCGTATAGGACTATCGTGCACCAATTATCTGGTAGAGGAATAGCTAGAGAATAGTAAGGGATATATGTTGTATGTATGTTTGCGTTCTTAAGAGGTACAAGAAGCTAGGAATGAAAAGCGTCTCGCTATACAGTGTGTCTCGCTATACAGGGACGGACGTCAGAACACAAATGTCTATTAGGCAGCATGCAGAGTCGCGTCTCGCAGTCCAAAGCTGATATCTCTCTCATTCTCGACGGCTGGCCATCTTACTACCGCAGCGAACACCGAGTCATACTCGAAACCAGTACAGCAGCGAACGTACAAATTGAGCGGTAGTAGGTGATCATCGTTTCGTACGTGCTGGGAGCTGATCGTCAGAGGTCGCGACTGAAGTTGACGAGAACGTCGGTGGAGCGTCCTTGACACGAGGCCGTTGAGACTCTGGTGTTCGGTCTTCTGTAACGCGGGTGTCCCACTCTAGCTTCCCTGACAGAGAATTTGTAGACGCTGGCTGCTTCACCTTCACTTTCTTTGATGTTTGTGCTTCTTGTCGCTGTGGTATCGAGAGTGACTTGCGACGGTTGCACGAAACAGCCAAAACATGGCAAAGTCTGCACAGAAGCTGAACTCAACCAAGCCAGAGACTAGTCAACACCGCGTTGCGAAATTTCAGAAGAGTTTGATCGGCCGGCGAAGACTATGAGCTGTACATTGGACGCGCAACATTTAGAGATCGCTGGAAGATGGTATACGACGGTAATGCACCGTGGACACTCCCTGAGTACGAGGGTGTTTGATGCGTTACAGGCGTGCAGTCTCTCCACAGACTTTCTCCAAATAATTGATTAGTGTAGCGCGAACCGGGGGAATATGCACTGCGTATGTCAAACTGCTCACCATGCACGGAGTGAGCAACACACATATCACGTGACTTGATCACTTGCTCACTCGTGAGCTGGTGATCGACCCGCCATCACCTTGGCATAGGTGAGACGCATGCGCTCTCTTACTCACGCGTGAGTGCGTGAGAGTCTCCCCTGTTGCTGCCTCACCACCAACAAGATGGGTCTCAGCAGAGGTGATTCTGGTACTGGATTCTCCTTTGATATATCTCCAGTCTTACTACTCGACCTTGGGGTATTCCCGGACCCTGTTAGCAGTTCCGACCTAGAGAAGTATGAACAGACATTAGCAAAACGAGACGCTCACTCCTTCATTGCAACATCACCAAACATCGCAACACGATGCCTCAGGCTCCTTTTCTTGCTCTTGACAGTCGAATCAGGGTCCTTATGTATGAGCCCGAATCCACCCCAATCATCCCCAGCGTCACGAGTCGCTTCTTGAAGTCCAGTTGTCTTCACAGAGTGATCGGGCTCTTGATGACAATCGTGACTCCCATCGTTCACGTCGCCACTGATTGGTAAGGGCGAATCCATGTCGTCCGTGTCGAGTGTCTTGTCAGCATTCAAGTCGTCATATTCATTCATCTCGGAGTCTGCAACTTTGTTAGCTAGCTTGGAGTATTGGTTTCCTCCAGCGTACAAGGTCCTTCGACCCAGAATGTCTCTCAATACCTTTGTGCTTAGAACGCCTGTATCGGTTCAGAGTATGGAGCCCTTCTTCGAGAATACGCATTTTCTCTTGCGTACGTGAACGCTCTTTTACCGACTCCTCATTTTCTGCTGCAATCTTTCGGACCAAGTCGTCGTCTAAACGCATTACCGTCTGGGCTGTGAATGCGTCCTTCAAGCCTTCTAACAAGCAAGACTCAACGCTAAGCACAGCGATGTTATCGACCAACGTCTTCATAGCCACCTGTGGACAGATTAGTCTCGGAGCTCCTAAGGGTAGATGTGATGTTGCATGGATCTAGCAAGCCTTTTACCTTGTAATATGCCTCCATGCAGTATGTGGCCTCAAGACAAGCAAAACGATCCATGCTGCCCTCTAGCTCTGGGTTCAAAGCCTCGAGAAGCTTCTCCATGTCGGCGTCATCGAATGAGGGTCCATATGGTGCCGATCGAGACTCGTTTCCGAAGAAAGAATGCAGTATCTTCGACTGCTGCTTTTTGGCGTGATCTCTCCGAGCTTTCTGTATCGTATCGGTGAAGTAATGATTATATGTAATCGGATGCCCACGTCGATGTGGCCGCAAAATGTCCTCAACCTTCTGACGCAACTTTTCCACATAGCCTTCGAAAGCAGGGTTGATGATCTCGCGGAGCAGACATTCGGCTGTGAAACCGTCGGCTGAACGTGTCAGTATGAGCTCCACTGTTGTCCGTGCTGCAGCAACGATCTGGTCTATGTATCCATGTACGAGGTCGGCCCATGGCTGGGATCGATTGAAGAAGAGGTCGCCCACAATCATCGGGTCGAATGTTCCAGGCAGCTCTCGTCCCCTGGTCCTTCTCATCAATTGGCCAACCGCCTCCAAGTACGCTGAACGTGAAATGCCTCTGCGGGAAGCTGTTGAGGCTGCGACAGTTACATAGCTGCCACTGTTGTCATCATCATCGCTAAGTATCTGTTCCAAATGACCGTCTGTCTGCATGACCTGTGCAAAATCTAGCAGCAAGTCTTGGACCACAGCTCTGAGCCGCTTTTTGAAACCGGCGTCGGTGCGAGCATCACCAAAGAAATCTCGATCGTATACTCCATCAATCGCAGATCTAAGCAAGGACGAAAAACCTTCACTTATGCGAATAAGATACAAGCGTTGCTCACTTGCTGTTCCTCGTGGATCCCCAAGGTAACGGATTCGATTGCGAGAATCGGCAAGGCCCGACTCGATATCTCTTATCAATGCTGGAAGCTCGGAAATGATCTGGTCCTTGAGAACGTTGCTGAGTCTTGGTCGCAGAGACTCGACTCCAAGGGAATGTAGTGGTAGTGTCTGCCACACCCCATTCGAGAAGAATGCTCGCTCTGTTTCGTCGCGCTCCGCTCGAGACAAATGCTTGGTATCGAAATCTCGATTTCGTATGACATGCCACCCAAGCCGGAATTGAACGTCTTCGTTGCGCGCCAGGCCCAAATAAGCGGCCTCACTTTCGGATCCAATGTGAAGCATGTCAGGTTTTGTTATCACACCGAGTGTTCGGAGGCCTTTGGCATCGACCTCTCTCGCAAATTTGGTGACAACCTGGTTGGCATAATCGTTCTTTGCAGATACCACAGCCAGTACGATAGATCGAGGATTAGCGATGTAGTCGCGAACGAGTGACGCTAATAGGTTCACGTCCTGAGCAGATTGTTGCTTACTCTCAGCGTGAATCAAGCCTGGAAGGTCGACGAGTGTCAGATGAGGCTGGTCTGGGCCTGAAAGCTCGATCCTGAGTATGTCCCTGCTGAAGGCCTTGCCGTTGCGATTGAGACCCATTCTGTCTTTGGCCATCTCCGCAAGATCAGAAAGATCCTCCAGACCGGAAGTTGGTGCTTTGAATCCCCGTAGTTCTTCCTTCTCTTCGTCCGGCCTATCGCCATCCGGCAAGATAGTAACATGGGCACGACTCTTGGCATCTCTACGAAGTACAACCTCTGTTGCAAAGCGAGTGCAGAGGTTGTCCTTCGTTGGAAAAGGAACTCCTGATATACCCTCAAGAACCGAGCTCTTTCCAGCGGACTGGTCACCGCAGACTACGAGTTGCGGAAGCGAAATGTAGCTATTAAGTCCGTGCGACCGCAGTTCGTCAATGATGTCCAGTAGCTCACCTTGGTCTTTGAAATGATGCGGGAGCATATCCATCTTGAATTATCATAAACACAAATGAGGTCGTTGAAGGTTAATGGAAGACATCCGCATGATAGGCGGGCTTTCGAAGTAGCTGACGACGTAGGAGGAACATTGAGCCGGCTTCGAAGGGGACAACACACATACAACGTGGTCGAAGATCACTAGTTAGTTTTCATGCACAGCAAATGAGAGGCTGCACTAGACAATCTGCTCACATCTGCAATGCAAAACGATACATGAGATCCTACTAGATAAGGAATTGGCGAGCTCTTCCGCCATTACGGCTTGATGCAAATGTGCCCTAGTGACGCAAGGTTGCTAGACCTGTTGACGATCAGCTGACATTCTTACCGGCCGCGACCTCAACGTCGCCTCTTCATCGTTAAGGCACACCTTCTAGTAATTCCAATCCGACTTCCAAATGTGGCAGGAAAGCGTCGTGGTCTTGGCGTGCGTCTCGGGCTCTTCCGCGTCGATTGTATCTGCCAATCGCCTAAGCTGAGATCATATCTCCCAAACCGCCCCTTCGTGGCCCTCTCGCAGTATCAGACACGTGCGAGGGGCTGCAAGATGATCTACACGAGTCTGAAGCTTTTTGCTTAGGGTTAGGGTCCCGCCCATCTTGATCGTTTGCACGCTTGCGAAAAGATGGCTGCATTGCGGGTTCCGGAACCACATCCCATTGGCAGTGAAAAATGCCTGTATGTGCCGTCCGATGCAAAATATATAGTGCCTTGATAGAATCGTCAGCATACCATTCAATTGGGCGAAGGAGAGGTACACGGTTGGGACCGTGAGTAACTCGTTAGGTCTACTAGCAACTATTGCTCTGTATACCGAGATATATTTATCGGGAGCGATCTAATGTGCGTGTGGCAAGTGCTCTAGCGCTTTGCGATGTACGGGAAGGGCGCAGCCCAGCTAGCTCTCAGAGAATATTGTCTGCGCAATGTCCACACCAGCCGCAGTCTTTGTCGCAGAGCGCATGGTCTTCTATCAAGAAGCCGTGCGATGCCGAAAGTGTACTACTAGAGGTTGCCAAAGCACGCTTCGTGCTGCTCTGCCGTCGGTCCTTGCCTCCGTCTGGCACAAATGATACCGGTCTCTTCCACAGTCCGTTACCTGAGGCCTGTCGATACTTAGCAAACAACAAGACTTGGGGAAAAGTATCCCGCACCTCGATCTGGGCCGGATCGGGCAGTCCCGTCACAGAACCCTTGTTGTGTGTGGTTGAAGCTGATGTAGTTGCAGCTGGATTCACCTTACGTTTCGGCGGAAATCTCCATTTCTTGGGGCCGAATATTTTGTGCTTTCCCTGAGGTATGTAGTTCAGACTCCTTGACTGTTCCAATCTTTGCACCGTTTCAACTTGAACTTCTTCAGACCAGTATTTGTTGAGTCGCTTCTTGTAAACGTCCGAGAGTGCTGGAAGAAATTGGACGTCTCCAACGCAATAGTTGATCAGAAGTTGCGAAAGAGGTCGAGTGTTGAACACATCGCATGATCCACTACACTTGGCTTTGAGCATCTCAACGACCTGCAGTTTTGTACTCTTCCACTCAAGCACAGCTAGACTCGGTATGACCCGTTCTTCCTCGATGCAAGCCGCGAGACCGCACAGAACGTGTTTGGGGCCTCGTCTTGTCGCTAGCTCTAACAGCTGAACGTCGGTAACCCCTGCCAATTGGACGTCGAAGAGGGCGTACAATGCATCTGCGTCGTTCCGAACATCGAACAAGTATTTATTGAGTCTGTCGGATTCGAGGATCGATTTGATAGTCTTTCCCTCGCGATTGACTACACTGAAAGCTTGCCTGCCGAGGGTGTGAACATCGAGAAGGAAGGCCTGCTCCAGGAACGGAATCCAGATTTGTACAATTGATATTGACCCATTGCGAGACAGGTTCAGCCCTTCCAGATCCAAAGAAATCGAGGCAGATCCTGCTTCGACAGAGGATAAGATGTCGATCAGGGAGCTCACAGCGTCAGGCGAATCCACCCACTTAGGCTGTGTCCTTGGCCTGAGACTTTGCGATACATCGCCGGCTAGGGTAAGCTTCCCTAGGTTTCTCTGGACCTCGTCCAAGTCGTTTGCTGCCATGTCGTCAAAGGGCCGGAAAATTGTGATGAGGGATTGCTATAAGTGTGTGACACGAGGGATACTAGTAGTGGCATAACTCACTACAGATTGCAGTGGAGTACGCCGAGGGGTTGACTATCAATATACTCTGCAGCTGTCCTAGAGGCACAGGCATTAACAGTAGGCACGCATTCAGGCCCGACCTCCATGGTAGCCTACCTTTGCGAAGAAGCGGTCTATAGCTTGCAGGGAGTACTCTGGTTCATCTTACACTGCTAGTTGCTTGAAGCCCAGCTCTCGTAACATCAGGACTGAGCTGCGTATGCAACGCAACTAGCTTCCCGGGCATGATGCTGGAAGCAACGCAGTGGGGTCCTGCACACGAGCAGAGCGACTGTGCTTACATAGCACCACACCCAATCGCTATCGCCGTAGATTGCACGCATTAGCAACCAATGGGGGAAGTTGCCATAATATGCTGCACTCGACTACTACGACAGACGCGGGTAGGATCTCTAGCCTAGGCTTTATTGCACTACTATACCATAGCATGTGAGATACATCATGTAGCGAGGAGATGGTGGCTGAGCTCGTGTTATATGCTATGCATCTATTGCGGAGCACTGGCCGTGGAGAAATGGGTGTATAACTAGTGCAAAGCTTGTGTATTGTACCTGAAGCATAGCGTAAGTTGATGGCGCGTGGATCGCACCATCTTACTTAAGATTGACGACATCTGCCTCCACGCAACTACGGTGCGAATACCAATGCGATATTTCAAGAGGGCGACTCCTGGCACGCCCATCGCACCAACCACAGTAGTCATCGCAGATAGCTTCCCACGACTTCCAGACATGCTGTCTCTGCTGTGCGTCACAGTGTCTTGTGTCCCAAGGTTGTCGACCTCGGAGGTCGGTATTTCGCGGACTGTGGACAGCTTGACAATCCGCAATCGCGTCGGACCACCTCTGTACGTGTACGACGGCGACCTTGCGCATCGATGTAGATTCTAATTGTTGTGACTTGAGCGCACCTTTGAATGTCAGCCTCCGACTCCCAATCCGAGTTCCGTATGCCTACATCTTGAGGTATTGATTCAAGGACAAAGTGTCTTCCTTTCCTGTAAGATCGTATGTAATGTGAGGGAAAGATGTGTGCGATGTGGTTTGTCCTCCAGGGACCCTGAGTGGGATATAGGGACGCTCTGCAGTGTGCTTCGGTGGGCACTGCCCATCGACCAGGCCCAGTAAGCATGCGAAGCGCTATCGCCCAGTCAGAGTGATGCGCGGGGTCGTGCATTCCCCCGCTCTCGGTAATTCACCAGTGAGCACTCATTCCGCTTCAAAGCCCATCAGCGTCTTTCATCGATCTTCCTACCTGAAGGAACCATGGGCGAGATGCTCGTAGATGCGACGAACAATACGCCCACGACCCTGACCAAGCAGGATGTCAATCTCTTCGAAGTCTTCGCAGCAGACAGTGATGCGTTTCATCGTACGCTGTTCACTTACGTCGACACTGATGAGCGAGCGTGGGCTGGTCAGGCTCATGTACGGAAATACGACTTAACCGACGAAGATCTTCGAACAAATTTGTGCAGAATTCCTGACGACGATGCTTTCCCCAAGATGACCCAAGATATCACCCTGCTACCCCAACACTATGAAGCTTCGAAGCTATTTTTGAAGCGACCCCAAATACACTGTCTGCTCGAGGAATTTGGTGGCAGCATCGTTCCGCAGATGCTTTTGGAAGAGGCCCAGATATTGGAGTTCCTGGCTTGTCACCCGCACCAGAATATTGTGCCGTACCATGGATGTGTGGTAAGACGAGGCCACATCACTGGCATTGCTCTCACCCGATACCAGAAAATTCTTGATCACCGATTCTACGACAATGCATCCGACCTCGATCTTCACCGGTTCGAACGCCAATGTCGAGATGCTGTCAATCACATCCACTCTCTCGGTCTTGCCCACAATGATCTAAATCCCTCCAACATTGCACTCGACAGTAATGACGATCCAATCATCATTGACTGGGGATCTTGCAAAGAATTCGGCGAACCACTTCTCTCTGCTGGTACACCTGGATGGATAGAAGATGATTTTGATGTTTCTAAAAAAGAGTACGATCTTTTTGCACTAGACAAGATCATGGCGTGGATGAGGGCGGAGAAGGCTGTGAGCTCTAACTGAATGCACTGGCGAGGGTGCCGGTAGCGAGTAACGTACTTCACTAGTCACCTTATGCGCCACATGATTCCGGCGCGTTTCAAGATATAAATCTATATAGCCATTACTGTCCATAGACGGTTGCAGAGAGTAAGGCATGCGCCACAATCATTTTGCGCTAAAGTAGTTAGCGAATTCGAAATAATGAAGATTCGCATTGGTTGCAGGTGCTTAAATGCGCTAAGGCTCGCTTAAGCAATGCCACATCGATACACCGCATCCTTCGCTAAACGGCTTCGTATACATGCCTCTTACGTCGGCTTGCTTTCAAACTTTTAAAGAACAAACACTATGTAACGGAAGGACCACTCGTATAGTGTTTTAAGGATAGCATAACTGCTCAAGCCCTGATCAGACATGAGCAAGCGACAACGGCTTTAATCTACAGGACTGACAACATAAATAAGAGATCGACTACATGGCCGTCGAATTTGTTACCGCTTAAGTAAGAATCTGCCTTATTACGCAGGGTGGCTCGTGACGTAGGGATATACATTATGAGACTTTGAATCTACGGGCGCATACGTATTACAAGTCATGCGAAACGTGCCCGTAACAACAAGTAGTTACGAGCTTATGCTTTAGATATCTCGAGATCAAGAGCAGAGGTCATTACGAGCTTCCCGATATGCTGGCTCTGGGGACATCAGAGTCTGATTTCCCGGCACTTGCGCAAAAGCTACCTCGGGGGAGACACCGACTTCTCTCGCCTCTTAGTAGGAGCTTAACGTCCATCCCTACGTAGCGAGCCACCCTCCGTAACGAGCCAGATTCACGATTCAGCCCTCGGGGTACTTTTTCTCGTAAGTCTGTTAGACTATGCTTAAAACACATCGCTCTTTAGCTATTTCTCTACAATGTGGCCGAGTAGCAACGAAAGTTGCCGTCCGTTGATTGAGCATTTGATTATTTCATTGTTACCGCCGATCATGGCTTCTCAAATTCACCCCTGCTAGATCACGATTCGAGGAGTGTTGCTGTCTCTAAAAGTACTAGATGAGAAGTCTGAACGGTGAAGAGGTTTGCCCCACAACTTCGAGGCGATTCGATGTAAGAGATATGTACCCGAGAGTTCCGGTGGGCGAAGGATCAAGTGTTCTAATGTGGCGTGTTTTGAACGTGCTTTAGCGTATACAAGCGAGTCCAGTCAATAACGTAACTTATGTTACTGTATCTTACCTAATCTACAGTTATCCATCACACTATTGCTAGCGGCGGGACCGATCGTGGCGCATGCTGAGGGTTCTAGAAACGTCTACGGCCGACGTGACAAGGTTTCTAGCGTGCCTCCCCACGCGGAGAGATGCCCTAAAAACATTGTTCCGCCTCGTCGCAATATTCGTATATAGTGTACAAGTATGTCTACAACGCATTCGCCTGGACCGTTACAACCAACACGTGAGTGTCATCGTCTGCGCATCAGGGGAAGCCAATGACTTCCCGGGCGCCGCATCGAACCAGATCTTGTGCAACTCCTTACATGGCTTCAAGCATCATGTGAAAAGGTAGATAGGTGTGAACCAGCATTCGAAAGCTTGTTCGCCTCCGCAAAGCAATGAGAGGCTGTAGTGTAGTCGTGGAACGCCCTGTATGAGTAAAGGACCGCTCTAGCTGAAGCCCAGCAAAAGTTCAGCAAGATTTATTACTGCAGTGCCTGTGCATTTGTGGCACCCGTTGCTCAACTGTACTGTAATTTAACGACTATGTTCTTCTACATATGCTACCCAGCTAGGCCTCGCTCATCAAACCCGTCGTCATTCATTGCTACTCTTCCCACCGCTCATCAGACCTTTCAACGAGGACATGTGGCTAACGCACTGCATCGTTGTGGGATGGGAAGGCCTCAGCCTCACAATATAGCCTGAACAGGCCCGTTCATACAAGGGGACGGCAGCAGTAAAGTCTGCTTTCTGATGAAGGCAGTAGACACTTGTCAGCGTGTCAGCGTGTTCCTTCCCCAGCACCTTCTCACTTCCTTCCAGCGCTCGCCGGTTCATCGTTTCCGCTGCCTCGTATTTGCCCTGATCCTGCAGCACCCCAGCGAGGTTGCTCACGCTCGTCAGCGTGTCAGGATGCTCCTTCCCTAGCACCTTCTCTCGTCCCTCCAGCACTCGCCGGTTCATCGTCTCCTCCATAGGATGTCTATACGTCAACACTTCGTGCTTACCCAAACACCTCGTCTTGAAAACAACGCTCCCCTAGAACAAGATCAGACATAGCCGTCCCAGACATCGGATTTTCCGGATCTGGTACGCATGAGTTCAGATCCAATAGCCCGATGCTGCCTTTATACATGTGGGGAGAGAGAGCTTTGGGATCTTGGTGATGTGGAGGAAGTTGAGTTCAACTCATTCTTGGCGGATATATTTCGATGCTGGAGTCCAGGATTGTCCGAAGGCGGCATGTGGGAAGCAGTTGAGAGAGGGCCGTGAACCATCGGCGTTGCGTCAGGAGAACGAGGAGTCGTAGGAGCGACAACAGTCGGATATGTTGCTAGAGGAGCCTTGTACCGAGTGTATGTCATCGTCCCAGCGATGACTCAGTGCGTAAGAGACAGGACACCAACGGTGAGCAAGGCAGCTGCTATCTATCGAGATAATATATCAGTAGTGTTCTTGTAGATAGAGGCGATGTCCCGGATGGAAAGCATTGCACCTTAGTGTCATCCTTGCCCCAATCCCAACTAACTTGCACAGCAGCACCCATAATCATCCATCCGTATCCAAGGACCAGTGTTATGATCGCAATGTTGAGGAACAGTGTAGCGCCATT
This sequence comes from Cryoendolithus antarcticus, assembly GCA_002077065.1. Classification (NCBI taxonomy): domain Eukaryota; kingdom Fungi; phylum Ascomycota; class Dothideomycetes; order Cladosporiales; family Cladosporiaceae; genus Cryoendolithus; species Cryoendolithus antarcticus. The sequence continues at coordinate 22,808 of NAJO01000087.1, forward strand.
CCATACCATCTGTCGTCCTCTGCTTGGGATCCATTCTCCTTAGAATTTCTCTTTGCAAACTGGTTCCTCATCTTGTTTCTAGCCTCTGTTGCCCTTCCGTCGATTGCTAGTCTTCGCAGAATATAATTCAATTGCATTGCTTTCCGCGCAGACATGAGTGATAGGATAAAAGAAGCCCCAAAGAGCGTTTTCGCTGGCCAAGGGGATTTTTCAAAAGACGGCCATGAGTATACAGCAGCCACTACGCCGGCGAGTAAGGCAGACTATACAACATCAATAGGTGCAGGCTGATTGCGAACGGGAGCTGCTACGAACTGTTGTCAATATTGAATTGAGCTCATCAATCTTACCCCGAGCAAGTTCGGCAGTATATCTGTTGACCTCATCGGTGTCGCCAAGGAATGCTTCGTTCGGGATAGTCGGCCGCGCTAGAAACATCAAGTCTAGCGATGCACCCACTAATTGGCTTTGGTTTCCCATCTTGCTCTCGAAGCGCAAAGATCGGAAGACTTGTAAGAAGAGTAGATTGGCAATTTACTCGGTAAGAGCTCAGGATAGTAGCTAAGCTTGCAAAGTACTAGCCGTAGGCAGCAACTTGGTCACGTGTCAACCACTACGTCATAGGATCTACTCGCGGACATTCAAGAGTAACAGGGTTGGTCGGACATAGATCAAAGTCCATCCCTACATGGCGAGCCGACCCTCTATTGTATGTCTATGTTGCTATCAGCTGTTTAATGTTCGTAGAGACGATATCTGACAGCGCTCACAACCCCGAAATGCTCTAACAACGGAGCCCTTACTGTCACCTTAACACTATGTAAGTTCAGGCGCCTTTCGCTTAGCTATGCTTCGTGGCTATGCTTCGTGGCTGTGCTTCGTGGCTGTGCTTCCTGCCTGTGTTGAGCCTGAAAATCTGCTTCGTTATCAAGTTCACGATTAAGAACAGCTTGACATTCTCCGCAGATAGGGATTAGACTTCATTGCCTTAGTGCGTACACAGCCTCTTACTTACTGCTTGTCAGAGTGAGTAGAACACCGGCATTCTACCTAGCGATAACCTGATCGATAAAGCAAGATGGAGACTCCGCTAGCACGCTACGTCCACCTTTATACAACTCCACTACAGTCGTCTGACTACTCTAATAAAGCACAAGGCTCTGGCGCACGGATGAGAAAATTCGTCCAGGGTGTTCAAACAATAGAACACTGGGGTCTCCTCATTGATACGACTGCTTTTGAGCTCGAGCGGGTAGGATTTCACTGGAAATGGAGACGATCGCAATGGCTCGAAAAGAGGGAGGAAACCGTTTCAAAGAAATACTACGTCGGGTTCACTGCATTTGGAGATGATCGGATCTGGGAAATATGTAAGCTAAGCCCTACTTCCCTCTAATGCCTAACCGTGTTTAAAGCGCTAAGTCTCTCAGGCAACCGATTGCACGACAAGGCTCGAGAGCAAGATCGCGAGTATTACGAGATCCTCCGCTGGAACTGCCAAGAAGCCGCCATAGCACTGATGCATAGTATCTGTGACAGCCTAGCAGTCTTCGGTATTCCAGACTCGCATGAAGCCAGCGCTAGCGGAGTCACACATCCTACGTCAGTATCTTCGACCGTACAGGTCCTCCCAGAAACGATCCGTTCGCAACTATCTGGAGCTTACAACAGACATCACGAAGCCATTTGGGCGACTTTCTACATCTCAGCTGAAACCTTGCTACATGGCGGCTTAGGTTGTTGGATGTGGAAACGGTTTTTGTTCTCGTCATGGTGTGTTGATGACGATCAACGATATCTGTCGCGATTGCCGAGTCACGTTGCAAGACTTTGGGATGCATTCAATACTCAAACTGCTTATGAGAAGTTCAAGTTCTCGATAGCCCTGATTGGCATGGTCGTTGGTATCGTATCTCGCGGGTATTAACCTACAGTCGCCTCTCGCTGTAGCGGTACGGTCCGGGGAGGGATCCTACATCGTTATAGCGTTTGTATCGCTATATCGAATGGTTACGTGTAGGTCTTTGAAGGTTACTTGTCGGCTCTCGGATATCCATACTCAGTTCATTCCGCCCTGGAACGCCTCGCATTCCAAGATTACACTCTGTCGCCGCAAAGTCGCTGCAATGGAACGCGTCGCGTTCCGAGATCATATACTGTATACGAATGTTGCGACCAGGCGGATCAATGTGCTTAGGGCGTCTCTCCGCGCGGGGCGATAACTGTACATTGGCGAACTTATCACGTGCATGGTAGACGTTTCTAGAACACTGAGCATGCGCCACGATCAGTCCCAGCGCTAGCAATACTTGGGTGATTTACTGTGGATTAGCTAAAATACTGCGACATACGTCACTAGCTAGACTCGCTTATACACGCTAAAGCACGTTTAGATCACGCTATATCAGAACACTCATTCCTTCGCTAACCGGAACTCTCGGGTACATATATCTTATGTCGAGTCGCCTTGAAGTTGCGGCGCAAAAGTCTTTGCTGTTCTGACCTCTCGTCTAGTACCTTTAGAGATAGCAACACTCCTCGAATCGTGATCTAGTAGGGGTGAAGTTGAAAGGCCATAATCGGCGGTAAGAACAGAATAATCAACTACTTAATCAATGGACGGCAACTTTTGTTGCTACTCGGCCACACTGTAGAGAAACAGCTAAAGAGTAATGTGTCTGGAGGCATTCTCGATAGACTGAGGAGAGAAGGTTTCCGAGGGCTAAATCGTAAATTTAGCTCGTTACGGAGGGTGGCTCGCTACGTAGGGATGGACGTTATACTAGTTTACCGTCGCTGGCTAGGCAAGAGATGGTTACACTGTGAGAGCCCGATATCGGATCAACATACATGTGCAGTATCTTCTACGCTAGAACATTCGGCTCTCTTTGAAGCGTTGATGAGGCTGGAGTATAAGTAGTATTGTACAGGCGCACGTGGACCCTCTCCTAGATGAGATGAAAGACTTGGACAAGAGGTAGACCGCAGTTAAGCAGCCTCCTATGCTCCCGGACCTGGTCGCAGACAAATCCAGGGCTGAGGAAAGACACGGAGCTAGGACTATGAGTGACTCCGTAACATTATTCGAATCTACAGTCGGGGCCAGGATTACGGAAGGTTGCCTGTTCGTGAACTGCATGAGATGCACCTTCGCTATTGTGATCAAGTTCCATAGCAAGCTTCTGCCTATGATGCCGAACACGGATAGAAAACAGTACTTGAACGCAGTCGCGCTTACGATCTGCAAGACGTGCAAGGTCAAGGCCGTGGCGTGGTTCGCGCGTACGGTGACCAAGATCAGGACATCCTCGTGAGCCACTTCAAAGATTTGAAAGTGTGGTCCACTTCATCCAGATGGATCTCAACCCTAACAGCGTCATATCGCTGCACTAGGTATTGGATCCTGTACTCGCAGCGCTGTAGTTGTATGCGACACACCCACCAACACCTGTAGGGTGTATAGACGAGTCGCAACGGAGGCTCAAACTGTCTTCTGATATATCGAAACTGAATTGGCCCAATGAATCTCGACTTGTGACTGTCGACTTCATTGTGAATGGGATTTCCTCAAGCTCTCGCCAGGATCTTCATTGCTGCAATCAAGCTCGTCATTTCCTTAGTGAGCTGTGATCTGGACCTTTTCAGTCCAGGTGCTTCGCCGGCAAGCTCCTCAAGCTCGGTCATGGACAACTGGCTCACGAAGATAGGCGAGAAGAGCGCGAGTGGGCTCTCCTCGCAGTGGAGAAGATAATGAAGCACCGCCTGCTTGCAGACACTGTCGACAAATGTCTTGCGACTGACCTTGTAATACGATTGCAGGATATCCATGATATCTTGCACAACGTAGTCCTCATTACTCATGGAACGAGTGGTATGCGTTGCGTGCTCCAATCGAACGACCCTCCCGTGACTACCGTTGTGGAACGCGTATTTCTCAATATTGATTGCGGCATGTCCCTGGCGGCTTTTATGAAGTTAGTCAGACTTGAGCTGATTGTCAGCGTATGGACGAGCTCACCTCTTCTGGAGATTTTCGTTGAAGTAGTGATTAAGCGTTAGCGGCGTGTCGCTCTTTTCGACGTCGAGAAGGAACTGGATGTTGGTGATTGCCCTCTGGTAACGCTTGATCAGCTCATCTGAGAGCTTGTCCATCAGCGAATTGCAGACATTTGGGTCGTTGCAGATAGAAGCCAGAGCGGTATCAATATAGTTGTGGACAATGATAATGACATCGCTGACAAAGCCCATCCCGACGTCTGTCCATTTTGCAGATTGCCTCTTCATGCACGTGGCCAGGAGGGAGGCATTGAAGGTGCCTAGTTCGAAACCTCGATTGTTCTGGAAAATTTGTAAGATCCAGTCCCTGATGTCTCCACACTGTGGATATTGCAGGCTTCCCTGCGAGTGCAGAATGTTGACGAGCTCATCTAGGTCGTCTTCTTTCCGAACTTCGAAGAGCTTTGGGGGTTGCTCTATGTCACTGTCACCAGCTACGTCGTTGTCTTGTGCCGTGAACGCGTAGGTATGGCCGTACTTTGCCATCTCTTCTGAAAAGGTCTTCATTCGGGACATGATTGCGGGAGCGATTCGCAGTCTATGATCCGTTTCGAACAGATCATCGGCGCCATGAGTTGCATTCAGTGCCAGAACGACAAGCCGCTGGAACCGGGTGGAGATCCTGGTCAGATACGCCATCTGCTCTGCTGGGCTGTTTCGTTCCGGTCCTAGCTCGGCAAGTCGCTCCCGGCAGGCGTTCAGTCGACTTTTGATCTCAACTTTTACCTTGCGAACACGTTAGCGCTAGGCTGTCACCGTAAGTGGGGCGATCACTTGCTCTTGGGAACTCCGTCTTCACTAGTGAAGAATGCACTTCCTTGAGGCGAAGCCTTAGCGAGTCGACGCCGACTTTGTCTTTGTCAACACTGCTCCATGGAACACAAGAGCGGAAGAAATCAGCCTCCAGGACACCACGGTCCATATTATCTTGGAGTTCTTTCTGGCCGGGATTGCGGGTGATATGCCAGCCCAGTTTCATTCGGCGAGCACGTCCCTCCAATAGAGCGACCACACCTGACTCCGCACCCGTGTCGACCAGGTCGGCTTTGGTAAGCACACCGAGTGTGCGGTCACCGTGAACGTCGAACTCCGCGGCAAGCTCCAATATCTCCTGCGTCGCCACATCAACGTTGGCAGGGACCACAGCGAGCATGATAGATCGCGGATTTTTCATGTAGCCTGTTACCATGTTTCTGACAAGCCCAATGTCCGCCTTTGTCGTCAAACCTTCAGTAGTACTCTTGAAAATCCCAGGGACGTCGATGACACTAAGGTGCTCCTGATCAGGACCGGAGATTTCGAGGCGAAGGACATCGTTCGAGAATGTAGGCTTTCGCTCCGCCTCATCGCCGTCTCCAGATAGGCCCATCTCCAGATGTGCCTCGCAAGATGTCAGCCCCTGTTCGTCAACTTTTGGAAGTAGAGCTTACCTCTTGCATGATCTGTCTGAACGTATTGGGATCCAAATCCGGCACTGCCCTTCCCCATTCCTTCAAACGGCTGCTATGATCTGGCGAAGCATAGCGATCGGGAATGATAGACACAAGGATCTGCTCCTGGACTGCTCTGCGGAAGACGAGATGGGTGGCGAAACGAGTGCACAGGCCGCTGTCTCGAGGGAATGGCTTCTTGATCAGGCCCTCGAGCACACTACTTTTTCCTGAGGACTGGTCACCGACCACGACAATTTGCGGAAGGTCAACCAAGTCTCCAACTCCACAAGCAAAAAGTTTGTCAATCTTCTCAAGCATCATCGGCTCGGCGAAGCCGTATTGCTCTGGGTATTGGCCCGCCATGGCGACAAAGTAAGCGTCCGTATGAGTGGAAGATCTGAACTGGAGGCTGCGAGGGTAGGTATATCTCTTCTTGGGACCAGTCATTCGGGTCAACTACGCGAAGAGTGAGAAATGTACCTGTTCGCCCATTTCATTGTTAAGCGTGGAGCAAATAGAAGCGACCTGGAATTGGAAAGAGGCGTACACCAAGACACAGATTCTTCCTAGCATGAGAGACGACGGGCCTTCGTCGGCCCCTTTTGCGTCGTCACTGCCTGTGTCTCGTAGACATCCCCCCGAATATGGACGATTGTCTGAATTCCACAATCGGAGTTCAGCGAGTCTTCATCAGCATCCAGTGCGATCCATCGAAGACCGGGCCGCAGGCGGGACCGCAGTGGTGGAACTGCAGCATGTAGGGTCTACGCTAAAACGCCGTACAGCCATTTAGCTCCAAACTCTCACCTCACGTATAAGTACCATCATCCCTGAGCTCAAGATACACAGTGTGGCTAATGGAGTAGTGCTTGAAAGGGGTCATGCGATATATAAACAAATCGCCATCCCTTACGATATTTCAACTTCGAAGAGGAGAGAAGACCAGGCACGACTTGAGCGCTGTCTCGTTGCGAGAAGTGCCCACGTTCGCCTGTACACGCGAACTTACAAAGCCGTCCGCATTTGGTCCGTGCGTCATGCAGATGCAATGCATGAAGACCTGACCCAAAGCGTGGGAGGTATATGCATACTACAGCGTGTGTGTAGATCCACACTACTATCACAATACTCTTGATTAGGGCCCAAGTATGGCCCTACTTCCTTGACCGAAAGCTTCACACATACTGTACCCTAAAAACGTGGATGTTTGTCGCTCAGTTCGAAAGATCGACGAGTACATCCCCAACGAGCCGCCTCAATATGTGCTGCTCAATCCACGGCCACCACACCTCCTTCGCCCAGCCCATCAAAATCTGCAATCCAGCAACGACCTTGTACGTTCCCAAAACACTTGCCGTTCCCAAATTCAATCCCTTGCTCATACAGAAGGCCATTTACCACATGATCCTCGAAGCACCAAAATGTCCAATCACTCCCTTGTACAAAGAGAAGCGGCAGTGGTGGAATAGGTAAGTCCTGCCATTGAGGATGCACAGCCTGCTGTAGAAGTATACGCAGCTGACGGACCTGAGCCTCCGCCCAAGTGGAGACCTGCGCTCGGGCCTCCAAGCCGCCTTCACCCGGGAGTCCGACCTCCCGGCCCTGAGGCACATGAAGTACTCCTCTCAGTCACGTTTGCTCGTAAAATGTGCTCAATGCGATATCCAATTGTTCGGAGCTCATGATCCGTCGAGCTCAGAAATGTTGCCTTCGCCGTCATATCGTCTGCAATTACTTCCACGTCAGCCGGTCGATCGGAGTTCCAGGTGAGTAGCTCCAGGAGCAGCCACGCGAAGCTGCGCTCCGCCTCTGCGGTCACGCGATCAGCCTGATGTGCTCGGTTGATGGCATTCCAAAGACTTGGGGGTGATACAACTTCCTTCAATATACGCCTGAGATACTGTCCATTGCAGAGACGCTTGACTTTTGGAGCTGCGAGATAAAGCAAGAGCCGGTGGACGGGACCATTAATGGATGCATCAGACGTATCAAATCGGAGCCCTCGATGCAGCGCCTCCAATCCATTTGTGCTGCAACCAAGCTTCTCAGCGCAGTCTACGTGGTCTGACTGGGTACAGATGGCGTCAATGAATTGGTGACAGTCCCGAGTGCTCTGAACCGGTCGAAGGCCATTGATGAAGGCGTGCGAAAGACGAGCAACTTTGTCGCCGCGTGCCGCCATCTGCGCATCGGTAAGAGCACTGCTTTTCGAGGTACCCTAAAGTAGTAGGCGTGGTCGACCTGGCTGATATGGTTAGACTGATCGATATGGTCAGCGTAGTCTCAGTGTTCTCAGAGGAACGAGAAGAAGTGAATGTTGAGGAAGAGCCTTCTAGGCGGTGGTTGCCAGACTAAATCGGCGCACGGGTGATAGAGTGTGTGTTGAGACAACGAAATACGCCTAGGCTCCATGCAAGGGGCGCCGGGATCAGCAATCAGAATTGTATTACCTTCAGGTTACCGAGCAGATTGCGAGGCCAAACGCAACGTGACGTGGCAATCGGAGCATTGCTTCAGCGAGCAGCACATAGGCATCTTTTTATCCTTCCGCGCTCTCACAGACTCCAGTTGTCTCTGAACAGCATAGAAGCACTGCACGATGTACAGAAACAACCGCAGAGATTCCAGAAGTCATCTCGGTGGGCGGAGCTCGACACGCCTGAGAGGCGGTACAACACTGCAGGAAAGTGGTCCACCGTTTGGTGCAGTCATGGACACCTTGAGATACGAACAGGTTCAAGACACACTTTTGCGTGGTAAGGCGCCACGCATCACTGGATGCAAATACTTGGCCTCTTTCAACTGGCTGAGGAAAGACACTCCAACCATCGTCGTTCCAGGTAATTCTTCCACAGCGCGACCGAATTGCAAATAGTAACCTAACAAGTGAAGGCGTGCCTCCAAGGTGGACACCACACGACCACCCACCACAGCTGCTCGAAGATTCTGGCGACTTCTTTCGCGATATCAACGCTGCTCAATATCCGAAGCATCCAATCGAACCCGCCGTTCGTGCGGTTTTGGCGCAGACTCCAGCTCTCGAAGCAGACAGAGTGGACCTCTTCGCATGCGGCAGCACGATGGGCAATCTTCTGCGATATGCCCGAAGAGATGACAAGGAATTTCGATTCGTTGTGGAGGTCGTATGCTCGACGGTTTTCTTCATTCGCCGCGGAAATAGCCCAGACGAAAAGATCCTAGGAGTTCGCGGCTACGGCCACACAATGCCCAAGTCGTACACGAAGCTTGACAGATGTGTTCGGGAATCAGTATCCCATCAGCGGCTCATAAGGTATGAGTTTGGCGGCATTGAGTGCATCGTAAGCTGTGAAGGCGATGGATATCTCAAGCACAAAGCGAAAGAGTCATCACCAGCATTCCATCATCTTGCGGGAATAGAAGGCTTGCGAATGTTAGCCGGTGGAAAGGCCATCTCACAGGAGGCCATGTTCGACATCAAGACACGATCTTTCCGCAGAAAAGGCGAGGATATCCTTGGCGGGGAAATCGACAGACTCTGGTTGCGGCAGATTCCCAACTTCATCGTGGCGTACCACAGAAGCGGCACATTCGATGACATTGAGATCATGGACGTTGGGAAACAGATTATTCGATGGGAGACCAAACATGCGGATGACCTCAGGATATTCTCCGCGATCATAGAGGAGATTATCACATATGCCAGGAGCCAGGCAGGCACGGTGTTCGAAGTCGGCTCACTGCGACCCCAGATACTCGAGTTCCGTCGTCTGGGTGGACAGCTCAATCCTGTTTTGCCAGACGAGCTGAGACAGGTGTGGTCACAATCAGGTCTTGCTACGGCTGAATATTCAGAAGAGGAATATTCGGATGAATATGTGGGCTCGGATTCTGAAGGGGGCGTTGGTCTTGACTCCATTGATGATAGCGACAACGGTGCGGAGCCAGACTACACCGCATGTACGGAGCGCTGTGGGTATTGCGGGCGCTGCCCGTACTGATAGCTTGCTGGCTCTCTGTGCACGGCAGGGTGTCCTTAGAAGGGCAGATTTCCCCTTAATGGGCCATAACTCTTGTCGATACGTTCCGCAGTATCAACTACCATGTGCGTTTCATTCGCTTTTGCCCATCTCGTTGAGTGACGCTCATGAGAGCTGACCGAGCTCACTCATCTCTTGACACTGGCGCGGATTCTACGTGCAGCGCATTCCGTTGTGGCCCGAGCCGCAGGCGGTAGATGCATCCAGTGAGTACCTGTAGCACACACACATACAGTGACGACAGAGCGTATGGAAGGACAGTCCTGGCGGAAAGCTGTGGTGGACTCGAGATGGGGCGAGGCAAAATGCAGTAACGCTTTCGACTCAAAATGTCAGTATTGCAGATACGAGAGGTATTCGAGAATGTAGTAAAGCAAAGGCGGTAATGGTCCGGAAGCGAGTTGTGGGTATGTTCTTGGTTGTTTCATTTGTCGTACGCAGGCAGCGCGACATTGCAATAGAGCAGTGCGGTACAAATAGAAGGGTCTAGTCGATGCGTGACTTGACAAGCGTCGTGGCATCCTTCCCTCGCGGTTTGTCAATTGGCATAGCGATTGTACATGCACTTCTTGTGATCGCCTCGACAGGGCGGTCATCATTCAATCAGATTGCTCATTCGGAAATGCAAGGTAGCCCGACCCACTTCGACCAGTCTCTGCTTCCGCCTTGGTTCATAACAATAGGTCCATCACAATCAAGAGTGTGATGATTCAGTCAGCGCCTCGCGAGCAACTACGTCAACTTGCTTGTCGATCACACGATTGGCATATTGATAGAGTCCCAGGCGTTGTGCGAAGGGCCGACAAGCGGAGATCTCCTGTCCTGAATCAAGAAAGATAGCTCCTAGGATACTCTCCACCAAGTCAGAGAACATCTTGTTGATGCCCATTTGCCTTAGCTCCGCCCATGCATGGCAGACACCATGCTCAAGGCCCTGTTTCGCAGCTCTTCGAAACTCGTAGTAACGAGCGGAGGCATCCCGGTGAACGGATGCTACGTCAGGATGGAAAGCGAGGTAGTCAGCGAGTGAGCGCTCGTAAGTCTCTTGGACCTCCCCTGTCGCTGTATTGATGGCCGGATGGTTTCCCGCGAATCTAAGATCGAAACAAAAGTAACCGAGTAAGTCTGCATTGACTAATGCAGCCTTGATCTGGGTCATACGGCCTTGTGTCAGCTTGTCGATATGCGCTGCTAGCATTTCGGCTACCAACATATCCAGCACAGCATCGCCTAGATACTCCAGGCGCTCGTATGATTCTGTCCTCGACACATGGGCATACGATGGATGGGTCAAAGCTTGCGATAACAAATCAGGGTTTGTGAACTGATGGCCAATCAGTGCCTCGACTTGTACGCGTTTGCCGGAGCACTTTCCCTTTGTTGGTGTCGATTCATGGAATAGCATGGGTATTGGTAAAGCCGGAAGAAAGAGACCGATACATCGTATGGCTGCTTCCGTACCTGCCTCGAGCCAAGCAGCACCGATCAAAGCCTCAACTACGTCTGCAAGTGTCTTGGACGAAACTGCCCGCGAATGCTTAGTAGACGTTGTTGATGGCAGTGTCCATTGGCGACAGTCGATCGGATCGCAGATGATGTAACGACCGAGACCTGTTCGAATCGCGGCGCATGCTAGCGTAGCATTGCATATCAGCAAGGATCGTCGTTGAGAAAGGTATCCTTCTGGCCAGTTGGGATGGGTGTTGAAGAGCTGGCATGAAGTGACGTACTTGAGCACACAATCGCCAAGGAATTCGAGCCTCTGGTAGTTGCTTGAGCGTTGAGCAGAAGGTGCAGTGACTGCCGATCGAATGTAATCTCGATTGTGCAGACTCACATCGCATGACAGCTTGGCTCGCAGTTCGTCCACCAAGGTATAATCATGGATATGCTGAAGGATGTCAGGCATGAAGAGCCCAACCCTTGCCCACGGCACAGTCACAGAATCAACGGTGCAGTCGTGCAGTGCGAACGTTTCTGTTCGCTGCTGTTGAGCGGGGGAGGGCGTTGCTGTGGTATTCACCTGCTCGACCCCGAGCTTCGGCTGTAGTGCGATCGAGAAGTTCCGCCTCTTCGGTAGTCGTTTACATACAACTCCACCATGCTGGGCCCATTGGCGGAACAAATATGGTGCGCTGTCTCTCGTTCCAACCCGCAGAAGAGTTTTCAGCTGCTTACCGCAGAACTGATCTGCTGGCCGGGCTACACCGTCAGAGGACCACGACTCATCCTTTGACGGCTCAAAAAGAGTCAAAAGTTCGGCATCTACTTGCCAATGACGTTCCGAGCGAGGTGCTCGATACAGCTCGCTCGTGAAACTGTGCATCTTGCGTAAGGTTGGTAAAGAAGGCCTTCGACAAGGGGTTGATTGGCCGAATCGAGTCTCGAAACTGATTTGTCCATCCCAGTATAGCTTGAGTGTTGGGGGTGTCGACGTCTGCCGATGTGTGTTAAGAATCACGTGTATCGGCGGTTCATGTTCGAACCAGAGACTGTCTGAAGGTGTGATCTGAATCTCAAGCTTGTGCCAATCTTCACCTGTTGCCTGGTCCCAAGGGTCCAAGATCTCAATCTGCAATCGTGCTGGTGGCGCCCTCTCTTCTAAACCTTCGTTGACGTTCCATTCTTGGCATATTGGGAGGAGATGCTTATTCAGAAGGCCAGCCTCAAACAATGCCAAGTAAGCATGGAATGCAGCATCTTTCTGGGCCGCTTTCTCTGTTCGCCATGTTCGCTTGCTTGAAGCATAACGTGCGTGCGTAGGGATGCTGGATGGCAAAGTGACACTGCCGCGGATCAACCCATTCTCATCTTCATGAAAGGCGAATTCGGGCCTGGGATCAGCATAGGGATCACGCAGAAGCCGCTGGCAAAAGTGATGGAGCTGCTGAAGCGTAGAGTCCGCGTCAAGCGTTGCCCTACCAGGTATTAGCAAACATCGCCTAGGCAATAGATGACACTTTAAGCCGACAGGGTACTGCCACGACGACGTAAACCCACCCTGTTGACTCCACTCTGAGTACATAGTCCATAGCTTCGTCTTCCGCCTCGATGCAGCGGTATACGTCTGCCTGCTCACGTTCTTCTTGGCATAGAGCGGTGAGCTCATCCTCGAGTTCTTTCCATTTGGCCACCTTGCTCTGATCGGCACGCACTTCGAGCAGGATACCATAACGCGAATGCTGATGTCTCGCTCGGCCTCGCCTCTGGATGTATGATTTCAGATTCGCTGGAACATCGAAGCAAGCAACCAGATTGCAGGCTTGGACGTCGATACCTTCCTCGAGAACGCTGGTAGCGACAATGATGTTCGCGAGGCCTCGCCGAAAGGTCCCAAGTGCTTGTTTCTGGGGTCGGCAATCGACCAACTCTGTTATGGCGAACTTCCGACCAGAGAAGCTAGAGCCGCCCACGCTAGGAATGCATCGCAGCTTTCCGTTCGCCGCTGGGTGGTTGTTGAGCAGTGAGCTCAAAACACTGGCTACAACCCTCCGTTCCACAAATACAATCCCGCAAATTTCGTCACCAGGATTCTGCAGGAGGTAATCCAGCAGGCACTGGACCTTGGCTGAAATCTTGGAGAAGTGTACATCCTCTTGCTGGCAAGCTTGTTCTATCCGTGCATTGCAAAACATCGCGAGAAGAGTGTCCACTATCGAGTCCTTCAGGTCCAGTTGAAGATCTTGGAATGAGCTTGACTTAGTGCGCAGGAAGACGATGGTCTCGCGGATGAAAAAATCTGCAGCACTAGCACCAAGCTCGACAAAGATATGCATCGCGAGTTCGTAGAATCTCTTGAGTGTACGCTGCACTACGTCCCCCTTCTCGTTCCGCATCGACGTTTCCGGCTCGGCAAAAGCTACGCTGCGCGAGACATGCTGGATCAGAGCACGGTGCAAAGCTTGGAGGCCCTTGCTCGCAGGTTCGTCTTGCACATTGTCGATGCCGTAGCGTAGGATGCGACATTCGGGGCGGAAAACGTGTCGCATGAGATCTTCTCGCTGGATCCTGGGTGTGACACTCACAGAGTCTAGGTTTGCTTCAATCTTGCTGTATCTGCATTAATGGCGAGAGCTGAGATCGTAACGCATCCACTCACGAGACCGAGCTGAGGTTTGACGACATGACCAGGCTGGCCGACAGACCAAGGATGTAAGGTACATTGGCACCGGTCGCTTTGAGTTCGTGATAAAAGTTTTTCATGATGATGTTGGCCGGATGCTTCTTGATGCAATGGTGTGCTGAAAGCGATTCAGTACCGCACCACTGGCGCAAGATGTTGCTCACCTTCGTCGAATATCAGCAGCGCAAGCGAGGTGAGCCGAACGAAACCATGTCGCAAAGCATCCGCCAGCACAGCGTGTGTGGATACAACAACACGCGCCTGATTCAATGCTGCGTCCCAGATCCTCAGCTCGCTCCACTTGTCGACATTGTCTTGGCCGGTCAGCAGTCGCATCTTATAAGCAGGCATAGCTTGTCGTAGGGTATCATGCTGCTGTATACAAAGGTCCACGCTTGGAGCAAGGAACCAGATACGCTGGTGTTTCAGGCGTGCGTCAGCAGACAATCATATCATAGAAGAGCTGTTATCGTACCTGTTCCGCAGCACATCGGTCCAGTTCGGCTTGAATTCTTAGCATGGCTCTGCCGCAGCATCAGTGACTAGATATATGAAGATGTTTGCCTCTACTCACACTTGCGTCTTCCCACTGCCTGTGTCCATCTGGCGGGCGGGGGTAAGGCTCTGCATTCAAAGCTATGTGGCGTGGACGGGGATGCAGCCTACCACAATGATCCTGTTACCTTCCATACTTCGTTCAAACATCTCCCGCTGATATGTGCGAGTGCGGCCAGAGAAGGAGTCGGCCGCCATTCTAGGCTCTTGGTCCGATGAGCGTGAATGATGAAGTAGAGTCGAACCTGCCGCAGAGTGTTTGTATGATATGGAGGTGGAAGTTGGGGTCGTGTACGGTATGATATAGGCCCGGCAGATTGTAGAGATAGACACTTGTTTGGTAAGGTATGCTTAAGAGCGCATGACTAATACCTAGCTTATGGGCGCGCATGATACCTTTCCGCCAGGAAGGTATGCAAGAGCGTGACAATGATGACGCAAATAGACCGTACATTTGACTGTGATGAAGCTTTAGTCGTCCGTGGATAAGAAACGCGTGTGCACCACACGAATTGACCAATCATTGATTGGCTGCACCGCTCAGTCACTACTGAGACGGCGGTCGCCTGTATCGACATAAATGAGCTACCTCACAATCTCACCCTGGCAGACCGCTTCATCCTATGTGCACGATCAAGGTACCTCCCATCGCACACACAAATGGATCAGACGTAGAACATTTTGTGCTTGATGGCGTCATGCAGTGTCACATGTCTCCCTGCCGTGGATATGCCCGCACTGCCGCTTGATTCACTTGCTGGTGTGGCGCTGCCCGATGTTGGAGCGAAGTGCGAAGAGAGATAGCAGCGTGCACGCTCGCACATCAGATCGGCATAGTATGCGGGAGGACAGATGCTGACAGCTGATGTAGCCCGTCCGAACAGATAACACAACCCGTGTGTCATCTTCTCCAAAGCATCCGCTGCACCTGCCTGGCCCTGTTCGGGATTCAGCCTTCGCAACACTTCATCGTAAATGATATAGTAGTGCGCAGGTTTTGCAGTACCATGCAGGGCCGAGTGGGCCTGGAGGAAGAAGTCCCAGTTGCAGAAGTTCGTCACTCCACGATCCACCACAAGGCCATGCTTCGAATTGCCAGTCTTGTCTGCATCGTCTGCCTTGGTCGGATAGAATCGCGTATGGTGTCGGTTCCCTACAATGATGATTGAAAGCCTTGGGACACCTTGCTTGACCTCTGCCGGCGAGTAGACATTGCTGATGGCTTTCTTGATCGCTGGAAGCTCGTTGTCCAGTACTACTTGGTATTGCCCTTCGGACACACCATCGCGATAGAGGATGAGATTAGCTGGCAAGCTTCTGTTTTTCGACCGCCACAAGCTCAGTTGTCCTTGAAACAGCTCGGTCAGATCGGTGATCATCTCTTTTCTTGCTTCTTGGACTCGGATTGCTGCTGGCCACTGTCCCAGTGTCCGGTCCACAGAAGAGACGATACTGGCGACGCTTGGGGCAGAAGAGGCGGAGCCGGGAGAAGGATGGGTGACGTCCAGGCCCACGAACATCGTCTTGTCAGGCGAGATGGTGCCGAAGTTCATGGCGGGGATGGAGTGGTTGACGCCGCCGAGCTTGAGATTTATCTTCAAGCCCACGTTGACGTAGTACTGGATTTGCTGCTTGGCAAACTTGCTATCAACAACGCACTGGCAGAGCACCCCTTCTTGGACATCGCAGCTATATTTGACTGCATTATAGATGCCAGTGTTGTTGAACGCCGGAATGATAATCAGTAGTATGCTTGGTGTCTTCGCAGCAAGTTCGTGAACCTTCTGGGAAACGGCCGCAGACGGGTTTTTCGCATCGACTCGTAGCAGCTCGGGTTGAAGGGCTGCTGCACACTGGATTCCAATGCCCCGGAGACCGCTCACAAACGAGTTGAGACAGGTCTGTAGGTCTGCTGGATTTGTCCAAACCTGTTGTCCGGCTGTGATGTACAAGCATCTCCAGTTCGACATCGTGGATCCAATGAGCAATTTCTTGTCCCTGAGGTCCCAACGAGCATTCACGACCGATATTGTCTTCTGAGCGAAGCTTATCTGAGGAGCGGGTAGCCGCCGACCTGGTACAACGAGCAACTGTGGTTGGACCTTCAGATCGAACGCAGTCTGTCACACGATCAGCATTGCAGAATTGAGGGAAGTGCTAGCCTACCATGTCATTTCTCTCCAATCGAAGCAGACTCAACGCAACCGTTGTGATGGACTTCGCGTTCGCAGAGGGCGGACGGACCGCGAACTTGATCATTTCGGCTGTCTGCTGAGGGCTGATCTGACCTCTCGCTACTTGTCCTGGTCGGACGTTGCACACCTGTAATGGCAGGTAGGATGGATTCGCTGATGTCCCGACGTTGACAACAGGTAGCGATGGGTCTGCGATCGTGACATCGTGTCCTGACCCGTCAGCTTATTCACAGTTGAGGGTGTGGCACCTACGGGTACGGAAGAAGTCAAATACAGTGATGTATCGGCCTTCGCTTGCCACTGATCGTTTCTTTCCCTGCTTCGACCTTCCCTCAGGAGCGGTTTTGGATTCTTCCAGCCAGAATTCGACCTCCCGCGCACCGGCGCCTTCCCTAGGCACTCTTGGAGGGTGCTGCAGACCTCTCCCATCCCTAGTTTGAGCGAGACTGGAGATAGTCTTGTAACGCGGTATGGCATTGCCGCTCTTCCCACGGCGCTGGATATGGGTCACTTCGACAGAAACAAGGCGTAAGAAAGGTCCCAAGGTGTGCCGAGCGCCTCCGGAGTTGCGGAACGCGCTGATCAGCTCGGTAAGAGGCCTTGCAATTAGGAACGGCAAGTTCTTCACTTGCACATTGATCAGCACCCGTTCTGTGGCGGCCCTGGCGCTGAAAACGAAAGCACGCAGCGCTTCCAGTCCACCACCAAGTGATAGGCAAGGCTGGTCAGCCGCCGTACTGACACGGCGATTGCGGCCAACGGTGACCGTGTTGGGATCCGTTCTAGAAGCATGACCGACAATGATATTCAACGCTTGAAGAAGCTCCTGGCTCTGGCTCAACGATATGCCCACTGTTGTCGAAGTGCTGTAGTCCACTAGCTCGGACATGTTTAACGTCCCACTCGGCTCAAGTAATACTTGATACTGTGGTGCGTCGTCTCCAGGTTCAGACTCTCCTTCCGCTAGACAGGCGACATTGAAATTGAGGTCATCGATAAGACTTTGCCGAGAGATGAGAGTGGAGCGGAAGTCGCTGACTGCATCGATATGCATATCCTTAAGCTGACGCTCGACGAGGAGCTGGATTATGCGTATCATCAATGCTCGGGGTACATCTTTCCCTCCTTTCTTGACGCTCACAGCATAGCGATAGAGCGTCACACCTTCAACCTGCAAGCGGAAGTAGTTGGTCCAGAGAAGCAGTCTCTGTCCTTGACTGCCATACGCTGGCCGGCGTGGTAGCGTGACCGCGCAGTCTTCACCACTCTTGCCAAGAAGATCGTCTTCTCTTTGCGTCACTGCTGTATTTTCCACAGCTCGATAATCCGCCCTACTTCGATATAAGCACATTCTCAAATGTTCCCAACAAGTGAGGTGCTCACGTGAAAGGTGCTACAGGCACGTGAGGTGGTCCACCTCGACCGCCTCTGACTGAGCCAGAGTCTCCTCCAGAGCCGCCTGGCCACACTGTCAGCTCTAACGCAGCGAAGCACATCTTTTGAACGAGAGCGACAATCACCTCTAGGTGAGAACGGAGTGGATTGTTGGCCGGAATCTTTGCCGTAACCTCCACGACCACGACCTCTACCTGACATCTTCTCTGACCGACGTGGAGGCTGGACAAAGTGGGTGAGGATCAGTAGGTATGTCCAATAGAGGTATGAATATTGCGCACTACCGGGATGAGAGTGAGGAAGTCAATGGGTTGGCATTTGGAGCAATATGGACAAGTCATATAACTTCAGACTATCTGTACTTACAGATGCGACGATCTCCGCGCCGATCATAGAAATGATTGGCACGTGCATAAGTTCGCGCTGACAGAGCGTACCGTCCACCGACGGCACGAAGCTAATCTGTGCTACCTAAGGAGTGGACAAGGCTGGCAGCTGCCAACCAGTATTGAGGCACACAGATATTGTGCTCGGCGCACTACACGCCATTGTAGATCTTCAATGGAAGCATAAGCATAATGAGACATCGCTGAAGAGCAAAATCAGGCATCACTCTTCGTCCAACGGCGCCAACAAGGCTTGGAAACCAGTCGAAAGCCTAGGAAGCCTGAGAATGGCATCCTCGTCTGCGGACTCGAGCCGCAGTCTTACAGCCGACTGACTGCCCCGGCGGAAGTCTTGAACAATGGAATCTGCTGCAGCACTCACTGCCCGAATTCGAACGCCCTCACGATCATCGATCAGTGCGAGAAGTGACTCGAAAGCTCGATCAGTTGGAGTCGTGATCCTAAGGCTAGTATTAGAACTAGGCTTGCGCTGATATAGTATGCCGTATGTCACTCACCGGCCGTCCGAAAGGGCCTGGCCTAAAACCAACAATATTCCCTGACCCCATGTTCGGATCATGAGACCAAGCCTTTGACCCAGGCGTCGTAAGCGAGTATTGGGATTCTCCTCATTGCCTTCTGAGCTTCCAAGCTGCGAGCTGTGAATGTCCGACAAGCCTTTGGCAACCTCTGAGCGCGCAAGGTATCGCGGATTCCCCTTCTTCGCAACCTGCTGCGAGAACGACTCTGCCGTCGCAAGAACGAATCGATTGGCACCGTCCCCAGCTCTCTGCGACAGGTCCTCCCACAATGTCACGATATGTAGCCAGCGTACTATTTTCAAAAACGCCGTGCAGCATCCAAGCTTGTTGACGATTTGTAAACGTTCAGAGACGGACATCTGCCGATCGACGCAGAGAAAGGAGCCTACTTGTGGTGATCGTAGGCCTTCAATAGCCTCCTTGAGGAGCAAAAGCGCTGAGCTGTCTCCAATGGACATAACCAAGACGGCTAGTGGCTGTTGGCAAGATGCTGGAGTCCGTAGAATGGCGATTTGATAAGCCTCCATCGCATCGATGATGCAAGTCTGCTCTTGTGAAGTGATGCCCTTTTCTCCTTCGTGATTGACGTATGCTGCAATAATGCAAGCAGTGCTTTCAGCTCTCGGTCTCCCTGGTCGTCTCCCAATCCTTCTGCGAGTACCACGCTTAGTTACTCTCAGCTCACTGTCTGTACCGGTCGCGGCAGGCTGTTCTTCGCCAGAAGGTTGCTGACCTTGTCCTGCCAGATCTTGTACAATATCGCAGGACGTTGCGGGGGCGTTGTCACCGCCGTACCTAGGATTTGGGGTCTGCGACGCACGCAGTTCTTGTTCTCTACCACTCGTCAAGTGATCAGGGCTCGATGATAGTGTGCATTCCGGTGTGCTTTCAGGCGTGGCAGTCGAAGCCAACCCTGCTATCGGCGAAAGACCATTCGTTGACTGCCGGTGAAAGACTCCATCGAGGTCGCTGTCGTCTTCGGGCAACAACGAGAAATAATCGCCATCGGTGTGACTCATGTCTTCCAATCCTGCGGCCGGGATTGTGGGAGCAATGATTTTGAATTCCGAGTCCACATCCATCAGTAATGTTTCTTGCATTTCATCATTGTATCGCGCATGATTCAGTAGGCTATACTCATTAGCAAGCAATGCTAGATTAAGACGATGCAACTTACCCAATCGCGATCATGACTTGAACGACTGCTTCGTAGTCGTGCGAGTCGAGCCATACTGCGCCAACCAGCGCTGCTACCGCATTTTTAAGCGTTGTCCGCTGGATGCCTACGTGGACCTGGCATTCACTGATCTTGACCCATTCGTGGAGACGTAGACCTTTGGCTATTCTGGCGCAAAACGTCTTGCTACGTATATGGGAACAAGCATCTTGCCGTTCGCCGACATCGTTTTCAGTGAGCACCGCAAACTCTTCTACACTTAGACTTACTTCTAGAAAGACCTCGCTCTAGCCCATCACTAAAGATCACTGTCCCCATCAAGCTATCACCAAGTTGAGCCATTCCGCGGTGGCCTTCTCGATCATCGCTCTTCGAGTCCCCTGCAATGAGTGCCCTTTCGAGCAGTTGACGGTTTTTAAAAGAGTACGACAATTCCGCCTGAAGATAATGCAGTACCGAAAACGAAGCCATTTGCTATGTACTGGTCGGTTGATGGAAGGAATGAGTAAGGTAGACTAGCGGCTCTCAGCATATGTATATCGTGAAACGAGCAGGATTCCCCGCCAGATCCCTGCATGGGAAAGAGCAGAATGCTGGAGGGAGACTAACCATAAACGGTCTTTACGAATTTCCACTGCTCGTTTGTCCCACTTTGGGCATGCTGCCCGCCGCGCCATATATGCTTCTGCATTCACGACTCTTTCGTACTGGAGCCGACATGTGCTAGCGTTACAATGTAAGACACTTTCAGCAAGACTGTGCCGAATTTGTTCGATTTACGTTTTTAGAAAACGGCTATGGCCACACTCCATGCAGCAAAAGCAACGAGTCTTGGTAGGCTGGGTTGGCGCTTGTATCTGTGCCAATCGTGACTTCCTTTAGCTTGTCATGACCGAGGAGAGCAATGGTAGTCTTTGAATTGCTCGTGATGATTTCGTGATTACAGTAGCACGACTGGGAAAACTCGTACTGCGCGTAGTAATGTCGAGTCCCAATAAAGCCTAGGGTTTTGTTTTGAAGACAGTTCGCCCTTGCCTTGATACTATGAACTTTGTGAGGGGCTACCGGCATCCAGGAAGAGGCATCTGCACATATATCTCGTCCATCAGGAGTGATGGTACGCAAAAGCCACAGGACTAGCGCTTCTGCATGCGGCTAGCGTCTTCGGGCGTTCGTACTCTCCCCGCCTTTTCAAAACGCCTGAAATAATAGTTGCACCACGGAGCAGAAAAAGCTAGGAAATGTGAGCTCACTTAATCGGTATTTGACAGTATGCCCTGAGTAAACTTCATCCCGGATTGTCCCGGGCTCGTGTCTAGGGCACTGGCTGCGTATTACATGTTATGAGCCGCGTATGATTTAGGCCGCAAGGCAACTACCGCGGTAAGTAAGCTACGACGACTAGACTATCAATTACCGCAAAAGTGAGCGAAATGAGTACGCTCGACGGGCTTTTCGTGCTCAAGGGTGGTATAACTATTTTTACAAGCGTTCTAAAGGCGCCCACGCCTGTGATGCGGTCGCACGTATGAGACGGTTCTGGACTTGTTCGTAGAAAGTGAGTATATAGAGACGCATACATCGGCCATCCATTTTGCTTAGTGAAAGCGTCTGCAAGCTGCTGTCAATCTCAGACACGGTGTGAGCGACAATCATTGCACAATTCCAGATGACAATGGCGGCACTGGAGGATGAACTTCCTATGCGTGTCATTGCACCAATCGCAGCGGAATCGCATCCGGTCGGTGATCTTCTGGAACTTGCCGGGGTGTTCACATTCATCGGTGTCGCGAAGCTGATTTTGGATCTGGACGACGCGGCGTTGACGTTCGACAGGCGCGATATCGGGCGCAGCAATTCGGGCGACAATTTGTTCCGCGCGCTGGACAAGATTTTCCTCGTGCCATACTTCGCAGCGACATTGTTTCCATTCAATGCCACACTGATAGCAGAACTGTGCTCCACAGCGGCAGCTTTATCAGAGTTAGTGTGCAGTATGCAGTGTGGAGTTTCAAAGGACGGACTTGCCTCATGTGATTGCAACCCCACTCGATGGCTACCAATGCGCGACAAGAAAAGCATCGCTGCCAGTTATTCTCATTTCCCAGAGCCAGTGTTACTTGTAGAGCAAGGTCTGCGGGACAGTCTCCCTCGTGGGCAGTATTCTTGCAGATGACACACGTGCCTACTCTGCATTGAGAACAGGTCGCAGTGTCAGCCACGATATGTTTTGGGGAAACGAACTGGCCGCATGTCGCACTGCTGCAGTAAGTTTTGTCCCGCGTCGCCGCCTCTTCTTCCGCGCACTGGTAAGCCTCGTACTCCTGCTCGTTCAGCACTGTGGCGACAACACTTTGCGGGACTGGATGGCGACAGCATCGAGCAGGAAGCAGCGTGAGATCGTGGTCACGAACTGGGCGCATGACGAAATCCTTGAGACAACCTCCGCAGTATCGGTCTCCACAAAGCAGCTCTGACGTCTCGGTGAAGCGGAATTGCTCTATGCAGGCCGAGCATTGGAAAGACTTGCCCGCGAGCTTTTCGAGAGTCTCGACTTGACCCTTGACATATCCGGACGGCCCAGCGTCGACTGGCTCCTCGTCTTGAATGTCTAAACGTCTGAGTGCATCATCCAGTATGGCAGCCTCGTGGCCGACTTCAGCATAAGGTGGCGCAGCCTCGGTATCCGGCTCTCTGTTGCTCGTCTGGAAAGCGAGCTGACGATCCTCGCGAGCTGCTCTCTCCGCTTCTATCAACTCGGCGATGAAAGGAGCATCGGAACTGACGGCGTTGGCGATGCTGCGGGCTAGCTCGAAGTCTTGTATGAACTGCAAACGAAATTGCAAATACGTACGGAATTCATCGTAAGCGACTTCTGGGTCGGGTATATTCGAAGACGAACACTTCCCTTTCTTCTCTTCGTCGTAGAGACGGAGATAACGAAGTTGGAGATTGGCGGCATCGACCTCATCTTCTAGTTGTCACGGCTGCATGTCCATAAATCGAGCCAGGTTTCCTTTGGACAGAATTTAGTACGGGTATCCTCGGTATGTCGGCTTTCTTTGTTAGGGCATTCCATCAGACTAGTGTTACGAGCGTTGGCAAGGCAAGCAATGGAGACGAGCGTAGCAAACGAGGAATACTAATGGTAACGATTCGGAGAAACGGGCAAAGAAGTTCAAGAAACGCACATCGAGAAGCTCCCAGAGGGTCGGCTCGTCCACAGACCGTAACGTTCGTCTATGGAAGCTGTGCTGAGATCCGACTTTGGTATGGGAGCCTAATGTTTTCACCACGCAACTCAATGAAACATGAGATGAACTTTTGGAGAAGCGGATTGCACATTGGCAATAGTCATAGCTTAAGTGTGGCAAATATTCATGAAGTCCAAACCCTGATGCTCTCTTTCTGCATTGAGATCACTACGCGCATCTTTACAGCTGCCTCCATAAGACAGTGTGCATTTTCAACGTATCATTGGTCGGACCTTGTGAGCATGTTTTTGCGACGCCGAATGCACGCAAATTTCTTTCAATTGACTCTAAAGGGAGACGACCTTGGCAGATGTCCCCATCCACATCGCTTCCTACTGCTCGAGTGCCATAGATATTTAGTTTACTCCCGATCCCTGTACAAGCTATTAATCACGGCGTAAGCTTCAACGCTACCCTAAGTTTATCTTTATACTAGTAGCCCCGCTCCTCCTTTATCCTTCTATCTTCTCCTATCAAATTACGACTTTAAACACGTCGAGACATTTACCTACTACAACTAACTCGCTCTTATTAGAAGAACGATATATACTAAAGTAGGTAAGATAGCATCTTTGGTACGACTCAAGTTACACTAACCTATCTAGTACCATGTCGTAGTATTTTGTATATTTGTTAATAAAACTAAGGCTAGTAAAGCGAAGCAACTTCTAAAGGAGTTCTTAGAGGAGTATCCTACCCCGGCCGGCCTCTAAGGCGTGAATCCGACTTCTATCGTCCGCAAATATTTTAAGTACCTCGGACTATTCCGTAGAGCCGACTAGCTAGTAAGAATGGGCAATTAGCTCGTAATCGACCCTCTGTTACGATTCACGAAGGCTGTCTCAGCCTGAGGTCCCGCGATTGGCTCACAGGGGCCTAGCGACGGATCACAGCCGCCAGGATCACGTAACCCAGGTAGATCAGACTCCAATTGAGCCAGCTGGATCAGACTCAGACTGATCCTGATCTCCAAGGATCAAACTCACACTGATCACGCCTGATCATGGACGAATCTCATAGGTATATAGCGAGCGAGAGTGCCTTCTGCATCTCTCGTGTTCAACTCATTGTTCATAGTGATTCCTTGGAATACAGACTCCATACACTGAACCATTGATTGCTCATCCTTCGCCCAATACCTGACGACGCTTCTAGCTCTGCCATTCCCTCAAGCATAACTCGCGGCTACCTGTCTCCTTCGGAGATCCTGTCACGTGCGATCCATTGTCACTCACGACACAGGTCGTAACATCTGCGAGCTCCCTTCGAGATTGGTCTGGATACTGCGCATGCTGAGCTCGTAAGGCTAGCTTCTGATCGACCTGGAAAGCTGTTCGTTTTGGGGGCATCCTATTAAGTCAGTTCACGATATAGCAATACTTCACCAAGGGGTGGAGGAAAAATAATAATATATCGTGATAGCGCGAATATTGCTAATTTGGCTGTGTCCCGAGATCGGAACAGCCGAAGCAATTGTAATAACGCGATTATTGCTATGTCGGAGCTTATTATAACGAGAGTCTACTGTATTATTCGTCTTGTTCACCTTCCTTGTAGTCATCTCAATACCTCTACAACCATTGACATGGCTTCAGATACCATATCTACGCTCATAGACGAACCCGATAACCTCACGGAGCTGCACCAGGTCTCAGGGTTACCGACTACACACGCCTCACGACACACCAAGACTGGCTTCCTCGTGCAAGACGACCTCCTTCCAAAGTACACACCAACACCGCTCATAAAGCGACCTAAAAGCAGCTGGGTATGGAAGCATAAGCAGACTAGCAAGGTACACGGTGAAGCGATCACTATGAAGAGTACGAATGAGGATCTTCGGCTCTGTAAAGCCTGCTACAATTCCACGCCAAAGAAGCTCTTCATAAGCCCTGCGAGACCAATAACTACAGCACAAAGGCATATGAGCACAGTACATGGTTACACCCTCGATGGCCTTCTTCTCTCGCCAAAGCGTAAGCGAGGGTCTGAGCAAAGTGACCTCCGCAGCTTCAAGATGATCAAAGCACAGGTCGATGCACAAGCGACAGTACTTGATCGAGATGACTGGCAATTCACGTACCTACAATGGATCGTTACAGATGATGTCTCACTTCGCCGTGCAGTCTGTGAACAACATCGACGACTGCTTGCCTACCGCAATTCTATTTTTACTCCACTGTTTCCAACGAGCCATAATACCGTGCGAAGCTGGCTGCTTATGCCTACCATCAGAGCAAGACTGCGGTGAAGCAAGACCTCTCACAAGCACGCAGTCGAATCACCCTCAGTTTTGACGCATGGAAAAGCGACAACGAGGTCGACTACCTTGGTGTGATTGCTCACTACATTAACAGAGACTTCCACCGCAAATCAGTCCTTCTCGCCCTCCGCAATACTTACGGAAATCATACTGGCCGTAAGATGAAACACCACCTCATCGACATCTGTAAAGAGTATAGGATCAGCACTAAGATAACCTACTTCATGGCCGACAACGCGAGCAACAATGATATAGCGATTGAGTATCTCTCCGAGCATATCGATATTCAACCACAGAAGCAACGCCTCGGCTGTACAGCTCATTCGATCAACCTTGTAGCTACAGCTATGCTCTTTGGTGTCGACAATGAGTGTATCAATCAGGTTCTCCGTGAACCACTCGACGAGGACGACTTCGATGATACTACACCGCAGTTTGAAGAGATTATACGTAGCTCTCTGGTCGACGAGCAGGTGAAGCTAGCTACATGGCGAAAGAAGGGCCCTATCGGCAAACTACACAACCTTGTAGTACACGCGAGAGCATCGCCTTCGAGATGTAAGATCTTTATCTCGAAGCAGCGCGAGGCTACAGATAATACCCGTAGACTCTTTGAGCTTGTTACTGATGGTGGTATTCGATGAAACAGCACACACGACATAATAGAGCGTGCTATCAAGCTCAAGGATCCTATTGAGCTCTATCAGCAGCACTTCCGTGATAATGCAGATGCTTCTACGTAGGATGACTGCCTTACTAACGACGATTGGCATGAGCTGAAGCTTCTACTCGACCTGCTCGCTCCGCTCAAGCGACAATCGCTACTTGTGCAGCATAATCGCTTAGGCCATAGCACGTTCCATGAAGCCTTAAGTACTCTTGATCTTCTCATGACGAAGCTTAAGGACTTCCGTAGGTAGCACGAATACGCACCAAACACCCAAATCAAGGCTGCTATCTACCTAGGGTGGAAGAAGCTAAACAAGTACTACCAACTTAGCGATTGGACTCCAGCCTACTGCGTGGCGATTATGCTACATCCTCACTACAAGGTTGACTGGTTTCAAAAGCACTGGGGCGACCACCATACGGAGTGGATCAACGAAGCCAAGTTGGTTGCGTAGCAGTGCTATGCTGGGTACGAGATACGCCATCAAGATCTGATCTCGGAGCCTATTGTCGACAGCGAGGTCGTAGATCTTACCGAATTTGAACGCTATAACCTCATCACCGACGATGCTGCACTTCTCAGTGAACTGGAACGATACCTTCGAGAGCCACAAGCAACACCACGTGTTAACGTGCTTGAGTAGTGGCAGCACACCCACCTACGGTATCCAATCCTTAGCCTTATGGCATTCGACCATCTTGCTGCACCAGCAAGCAGTGCAGACTGCGAGCGTGTGTTCAGTTTTGCAGGCAACGTTATCAACGAGGAGCGCTGGCAAACACTCCACGACCTTGCAGAGGCGGTGCAATGCATGAAGAGCTGGCTACTACAAGGTCTAATGAGAAGGGGCGGTAGTGAGGCACAAGAGATGGAGCTGAATGGCTGATTAATACTACTACGAGATGAACAAAAGGAGCGGAACGAGCATACCACCATCTCAGATGATCGGAGCAAACGAGCAATCACTTCCATGAACGGAACGAGCCGTTAACCAATGCTCGCTCCGTTCGCTCCATGACCAGCCCGGGCGGGGTTAACGGCGTATCTGCATCGCTTGCAAACAATTACGCGGTATTTGGGCCGGTGTATGAATACCTCATTGGATGCGTCCATTGCCCGTATGTCCTGCTATGTAATGGTTGGTGTCCTATGTTGATGCATGAACGCGTCTACGCGGTAAAACGCGGCGGAAATTGTGCGCATGACTCAGTTCGCAATCCTATGGCTTTCGGAACACGAAATGACTTGTACGTATACACCGGATGTTGGCGCGTCGTGGGCTGGCGTACGAACACCTTGTTAGTTGTCTCTATGTTCCCGTTCTCCTACTATACATTGGTCACTGCTCTATTGGTTCTTGTATGAACGCATATACGCGCTGTTACGAAACTAACGCGCGGAAAGTTGGGCGCCGTTCCCCTCACTCCGCGCTGGGTTGGAACTTCGACCTCTCTTGCCTTGACTTGTAACGTTATATTGACGCTGATAATGGTGACGTGTACTGCTGAAACTGCGGCGATTTAATCGCAATGCTCTACGTTACTTTCTGCTACAACATGGAACCAAACCGTGCACGGGAACCCATTTAGATTATACCATTCGGACTGACCCTTCTTGAACCCTAACCCTAAATATCTTGTGTGGGGTCGCCATTCAGACTACAGTACCATATCATACATATAATAAGTCCACAGACGCCGTTGGGGGCGAGTTACGCGAGCCGAGACGCGTGCAACGACGTCGAGGGAGGAGCATCCAAGTCGGAGGGTTAGGGTTAGCGGGGCCCGCCGGACGGCGATTGGTAGATGAATGATAACGCATCGGTTTCTTTCGTTTATGAGTACTCAGCCGACACAATTCGACTCGCCACCCGTATTTCCTCGTGAGTGGTCAGTCGGGCTCCCTCCTACCGCAAGCGCAAATCATGGACGCGGTCAGTCCAGTGCGCCCTTCCATTTAGATCGCTAAATTCAGGGTATAGAACATGCAATCCAGACCGCTCTAGCTCTTCCAACGTGGACACACAAGATCGATTTTGATGGTATAATGTGCCTTAAGGAAAGTATTCTCCGTTATCATACCCCTTTCTACGGAGCCGAAGTAGGTATTCCATGTTAGGGACTTTATCGGCCATTTTGTAACAACGCTCAACGAGCCACATGTCCCGCGCGAACTGCCCGCGAGGGAATTTTGTTGTGTCCACAACACATATTTTGACATCAGCTAAGGAGCATCTGCGCTTGTGACATCTCTAGATAGCGTATCAAATCACGAAGAGTAGTGAGCTGCTCCAAGACATAAGATTGTCGGAGTGATCTACTTCGCCAAAGTAGGGTTTCGTAAGGTGAGCAACGAGCCGTTAACACGCTTCCTTCCTTTCGAGTGATAGAAAATCCATTCTGCTGCTCGAGGGGCTATAGACGCTAGCTAACGAGGCCACTACAAAGTCGTTACTGGTGCCGGAACTTGCTAAGTCGAATGCCCGGAGAAGGTATTGCGGACTCTCCGCGAGCTCTTCTTCGAGGTGATCATTCGCTAATGACCAAAAAAGAGTCGGTCCGCCGAGGCATTTATGAAGTGCTTGCGACCAGAACATAATCCAAGCTCGATTGGTCTGTCTCTCATACTTTATCTTGTTATCGTACCTCTGCTGTTAACGAATGCGTTCAGATTCTGCATATCCTTCGTCGGTCTCTAGGCGAGCCTTATGATCGTTGTACGCTTCAGCTTCGAGATCTGGATCATAAGGCGAAGCGAGGGCTGCTTCATACAATGGATCAAAGTAGTTGTGAATGTGCAGATCACCGATTTCGCTAAAGTACAGGGCAATTCTACCGAACTCTCCGTCAACGAACCGAGCAGCTCCACGACGTGGAAGACCTCGTCGTAGATTATGCCATTCACATTATAGTGACTGAACGCGATCGCCAGCGGCATTGGAGCCAAAGTGTCGCGAAAGACAGTAATAACAGCAGTAGCGTGGGCTGCAGATGAATTCAATGCTGATTCCCGCAAATAATGCGATAATAAATATATAGGATCTTAGGTCGTAAGGAAGAATATTCTAATGCGGACAACGGGGGTGCGGATCAGCTGTAGCCTTCATCTCAACACCGTAAATTTACAACACAATGATACCATCAAACACATGCAATCTAGCTCAAATGAAGGCAACCTGTTTCTTGCAATAGTAGCTATCCAGTCAGGAATGGATTCATCAATGCGACATGCTGCAGAAGGGCACAACATCCCTAAGAGCACACTAACTGAGAGATTGACTAGTGTAACTGCTAGAAGCTACTATGGACCAAGGAATACCCGGCTCTCAGCATGAAAAGGATGTGCTTATAAAGGACATTCCACAAATACATCAGCAAGGATTGAGTCCCACACTTTCCCTTATAGGTAAGAAAGCATCTATAACCTGTAAAGCAAGAGGAGATCCACTAGTTGAAGTCAAATAGTTAGACACCCGCGTGAAGTGGACACCAGAATCAGCTCGGCGCCGTAAAACGACGACGAGCGTCGTGAAAACAGCCCCGATCTAGGCCAGTATAGTCTGCTCCTGGTGGCCGTCCAGGTTGACAGAGCCAATTGCAGCATGCGCGATATCATTCGCAGACCCAAAGTCGTCGCTCCGACTGAGTTTTCTGGGATGTGCGAGCTTGAAGGTGCAAAGGTGAAGGGTTGGTGCAACCGAATGTCGATGAACTGAGAAATGGCGCCATCATCCATGTGAGCATTTGCTCCTGATCTATTGCCTAGCCATTGAAATACTAAGTGAGGCTGACCAGAGCCTCGCATGTGTCCGTCATTCCGCCTGTCATGGTAATTGGAATGATGTACAACGCGTTTCAGGTAAGGCAGCCTTTCCGTTACCGATGGCGGAGGGGTAATGGATAATAAGGTGAGGAATAGGGTGATGCAACCACGTTCCCTCCGGTTCTCGAGGGAATCATATCGAGGTGCGCAAGATCGAGGGATTATTCTAATGCCAGATCTAACTTAGGAATTCCCAGTTGACAAATTGCTTACAAATCAGTACCCTATGAAACTCTCGTTGCAAGCATTAATAAATGTTTGGATGCCAATCACCAATCTACATCTGCATTGAACTTGCATTAGCCAGATTCTGATTTGAAACAGGCTTGTGGGCAGCGTCCACGAACGCTGACAAGCATTGATCACGTGTTCATCCACGTGATTGAGGCATGAGTGTCTCCTGTACTTATTTAGGCTACACCCTCAACTTACGTGCGCAGACAATGCTTCAGAATTGTGTATCTGAATAATGCCCCATGTACGTACTTGTGATGTCACTAAAACGGCGTATTTGGATCAGAGTATGCCGTTTGGAACTACCGCAAATATTTGTAGCGGCATGTCCTTACCCCTGGACGCGATATACACACAACGTAAGCAAGCTGTTGACCACATCATTTAAGTAGCAAGAAGTCAGCTAGATCGAGGAGCTCAGAACCTCCTCTAGCGAACATAGATATGCAGCTTTCGGACAAGACAAGAACGGCCTTACTTGAGAAGCTACACGAGCCAGCGGACGGGAAGTTCTGGCGACAAATCGGCACGCCCGGTCTTCGAGGCTTTCTATTCGAATATTTGCCACAACAAGCATGGAATTTGCAGTCCAAGCAGGGCCTTATTTCACTATACTGCAGTAACTGGGAATTTATAGTTGAGCAACATAAGCTTATGGTGGAAGCGGAGCCTTCTTCCAACGGGATCATCGACGCATTTTGAAGGCTATCTATTTTGCTATTTATTCCTACTTACTTCGCGATGCTGAGAACTCGCTCGGTCATTTCTGTAGCGGTAGATAGTGGGAAAGCTCCCTTACCTTGCATGCCTTGAATCATGGTATAGCTAAGATAGCAATGCTGTGACCTTTCTGACCAGCCCTACGGGTTTACTATTAGCGCTGATTTCACAGCCACAAGTCGATCAGCCACGGGTTATGCACAGCCTGCTTACAAATATTGAATCAGGCCGTAATTATGGTGCCTGGCGTCTAGCGCTAGCCGAATTCGTCATCGTTCTGGATGGCAAGTACCGATCGGCGTCGCAATCTTGCACGAATCATAGCCAAACAGTAGCCACAGGGCTGACAGTAATTCGCTATTTTGATAGCAAGACTCGGAGGCTTGAGCATAAATAGCCCATAACTAGAAGGACTGATGAGCACTCGATGGCGAAGCCAGAGTGGAGTTGTCTTGTAATGCTACCAAAAGAGAGTCCTCTACTAACCACGCGACGAGGAGGCAACACCGCCGTAAATTTTGTTTTAGACACTTCGCAAGGTTCTAAGGGTGACTTAGGAAGAGGACTAGCACGGATTAAAGAGTATACAGAAGTTTCCAAGATGTCGAGATGGCGCTGAAGACAAAGTACCATCAAAATGGCTCGCCTCGGAGGGTGGCTCGCGACATAGGGATGGACGTTACATCCGTCGGAACTCTCTCCGTAGTACAGACGCACAACAGGCCGATAGCTCCCTTACAAAAAGCTGCCTACAATTCCAAGCGCGATACTCTTCATGTTTTGTCTATACGTATGACCGAACGCGCTTTGTAAGCTAGCGGTTGCTTGCGACCTCAATGCTACGCTTCTAATAGCTCAGATGCTGATGTGATTACGGTAGCAAGAAGCGTCAAAACTCAACTCCATGATCTACGTTGAAAGCGACATTGCAAAAGCGCAACCGAACGAACGCTCATTAGCAAGGCAGCCAACAGAGGCTTCATCCACCGATCTTGCTGTCACGTGGCTGTTCGGTCCCGTACAAGTGTGTAAGAGGTCCTAGAGATGCCGGAGACCGTCAACAGTACCGTGTAGACTAGACCAATCTTCCACTGACTGTCCACTCGCCTAGCATAGAACGTAGCATACAGACCCTCTGGCGGTGAAACGGGCGCTGTCGTGGTTTCCCCTATAGCTACATCCTAATTCGTCAAAAACCTTCGCCATTGGTTTGATATCTTGCGTAGACAAAGGCCAACTGATGTTGTGTAATTTTCTTGCCAACATAACAGGATGGATCAGATATCCCGATCGTGGCGTGCAAGTATATGTAACATTGATCGCTGTTCGGCGCAAGATGAGGCCAAGATCCCTGGTCTGACTCTTCTGATTATTATATGAGCCATGTACTTCCGTGTTGTCACTATCCTCCGAGACGCGTTCCGATGAGCACATGCAATGTTGACCAAGACGTGCCATATTCTCCGATCGGAATTTAGGGAAGAGCAATAGGTCATCCGTAGATCTTCTGGTGCAGGTTCTCAAGTTGGCCTTACTCCTATCTTTATTTTCGATGTGGGCGTCCGAACGGAAATACAAGTCTTCGAACGCGATGCAGTGCTTGGCTTCGCTCTCGATCTGTCAAGACCATGACAAATCAGTCGCAAACATGATGACGGATGTGATGCCTCCAAAGCGGAGACGTGGCGTCAGTATCACGAGAGTGCAATTGTGGAACATTTCATGAGCACAGCTGATTGTACAAGATCCACTGCGCATCTTATGATCTCTGGGATGTAGTCCAAGCATGTCCGCACCCATCATCGGACTCGCCACTCTTCATCAGAGCTGTTGGACGTAGTAGCGTCACCCCGTCTTTGCGACGCTTATTGCTTCTGCACGCAGTCGGATGGCACGAAGTGGAGGATGGAGTGGAGCCAGGTTACATCCACGTCGCTTATCTGAACGCTGAGCTATCGAAAACACCTCAAATCGGCACTGCGCTGCAACACGCGTCGTTGCACTCATTATCCAGCATTTCGTTGATCGACATCGTATCTATGCGTCTCGTTAACGTGATATCGGGACGTTTTCGGGACCTCCTTGGGGCAGGGCTTCGATCGCCGACATTTTGACATTCTTTACACAGGATCCAGTTGTATTGCATTAGATAGTGTTGAGATATCAGCAAGAGTACACAATCAATAAAAGGACGTTGTTATCCTACTCTCTAAGAGCTACCTTATCGAAGTGCAGTATAAGTATTCAGTTGTAAGAAAGAAGAGCAGACACTTTTTGTGTCTGTAAGCGGTCAGAGTAGTTAGACGCAAAGGATGTCCGCAAACGAAGGTAAGGAACAAAGGCGGCATGTTGCAACAGACAGCTTCAGCATCGCGACTACCTCGTCGTGGCCTCCATCTGATCTAGCTCAAAGCGCACTGTTACAATCTGCTTTCCCCGCGTTGACATCTACTACTCCTACAAGTCTGAAATATCTTACGTATAGGCTTTGGCCCAGGCGCAGAAGGTTGTACCACATGACTAGCCACCTGATACATCGAGTTTGAGCGAGCTCCCTGAGACTGGGAAACTCAGACTCAGACTCGACACTCGGAGTCAACGTCACCTAGTTCCCTTTTTACGTAGATCGTTTCGTAGAGGAAGCTGAGCATTCGGAGACGTCGCCACCGAGGTTGGGGAGAGGGTCTGCCGTGGGCGATCGGCGTCCTGAACCCGGAATTTGCCCGATGATGGGGTTCGATCTTCTGTGTGGCGGGCATCCCAACCAATTTCTTCCGACGAAGGCGCGAGAGAAGTGGCCTTTGGTTGTGGAGTCTCTGCCCTCGCAATGTGTTGCTGCACTTGCACCGGAGCCTCATCCTGCTTCTCTCGCTTTGCGCGCCTCGAGTCCTGTGGCTGCACTCGCTTAGCAGAAGTCGCGCGATTAAGCTGCAGCTTTTCATCCTCTGCCTGGTTTGTCATGATTTTGTCGTAGTCCAGCCCAATGTGTGTAGCAAGTTCTTGCAAAGCGATTTCTGGCGCAAACTCGATGGCTTCGTCTAAGGTGCGATGTGTCGGTGCCAGTATCTCTTCGGGACTCTCATCGTATGAGATCAGGCCCCAAGCAGGCCATGACCTTGTATCGTAGAAGCGGAGAAGGCTGGCCAGGACTTTCCAATTTGTGCGGAGTTTGAGTCGCAGAAACTCATGCACACGGAGAGGGAACTGGACGGGCATCAATGTTAAGTCTTTCGTAGCATCATAGCGCCCGACTGGCTGAATGCTGTTGTGGATATGCGTTGCTCCTCGGTTAGCCTGCTGTGCCTTTGCGTCGTCCTTGAATGACCGCAACTCCCAACGGATGTGCTGAAAGTTTGTATCCATGTACGCACGCTGTTCCTGCAACTCTTGCAACACTTTATCGAAGCGTTCGTTTGTCTGTTCGAAGCGTTGGTTTGCTTGTGTACGCTGTTGCTGCAACTCCTCATGTAGACCTCGAAAGTCGATTCCCCTAGCCCTGCGCTGCACTTGCAGCTCGCGGATAATGTCGTGTACAGTTGGGTTGATCGACGCCCGCCATTCGCCATCACTGCCGCTGCTGGGTGAATCGGTGCCGTCTTCGCATGGCATGCTCTGAACTCCAGTGCTGGACGTGTCCAAGTCTCCAGACGAGCTGTGCCGCACAACTTTACTCCTAGCAATCGACATGTCTGCGAGATAGGACTGTGTGCTGTTCGATGTTAAGTGCGGGTTTCACGCTGAGGATGTTACCATGAGTTTAGGTAGCAACGTAAGGTTGTCATGTGATCTCGCTTCATCCGGGATACGCCGACGCTAGACCGGATAAGGTAAAGTGAATCAACGTGCATCCGGCCAAAGCGAAAAGCCGGCGGACACATTTGGTGATGCTGAAGACGATGAGACATTGGAGCGAAGAGACGTCAATGAGAATCGGAAAGGGGGAGCTCATGAAGATGTAGGAAGACCTTAGGCTTGATTGAATGCAAATGCCATCGCACGGAATACGTCACAACTATTGCGCCGAATATGCGACGATGACCAGCCCTCTCATCCGTACTCGCCCTAAAACGATTATGAGTAGTCCGCGATAGCTTATTCCAAACCGATTGAAATTCCATCGTTCATGTGGCAGTCTCATCTTCTGCATCCTCACCACATACGGGCCACCGGGGCTTGCCATGGGACACTATATTCCTCTAGCTCCATAGCCTGTGTTTGTCCACGCTGCGCCGCCTGCAACTGTGGGTCCGGTGCATCTGGTTTTGCACTAAAGTTGCGCGTCCGACCACCTTGTCCATTGCATTGGCCCGCTTCCTCGGCCGTTGATATAGCTCCTAGGGCTTTGTTTGCCTTCTTCACTTTCTTAGCCTCTTTCGCGGCACGCTCCGCTCGTACCCTCTCGAGGTCTTGATAGCACATCACTCTTGCCGTTCCAATTATGTTTGACTTAGTTCCGCGGCGAGCTTTCGCTTCGTTGTTTATCTTGGCAAGGAATCGAATTTGTTCTTGGAGGAGGGCGCGTTCGGCGAAGGAAAGTTGGGTGGCATTGGTGAGCTTCTGTACATGCCTCTGTAAGCGACGCTTACTCGCCTCGTCAAGCATGTGAGCATCTTGGTTAATCAGTTTATGTAGCGACGCAACAGCTCCTGCCGATACTGGCGTTACAGGCGTTATAGGCATTTGCGGTATCGTTGGTTGATCTTGCGGATAGCATCCTACCGTCAACTCGGTGGTCATTGAAGCGGTCAACTCAGCCGCGGGCTTCGGGATGTCGCAGAGTGCCCTCTCTGGATTGAAAGGGAACAGACCGGCCTTGGCCCATCCAGCTCGTATGTTCCGAGGCGTGAACGCTTCCTTCCTGGCGGGGCTGTAGAGGGAAGTGAAATGCTCCTTGCCGATTGTTCCTACGCACCCTCGCTCCAGTCTTTCTACCTGACCTCGATAGGCTGCCTTCAGTGGACCGAATACCGAAATATCACACGGCTGGAGCTTGTGGGAGGTGTGAGACGGGAGACGGCACAGAACGATGTTATTTTCGAAACAAAATTCCAACATTTCGAGGGTTTCGTGTGTCCCGAAGCGATCACATATCAGTACACGCGGTCTCTGCTTGGCCTGTTCTTTAGTTTGTGGATCGAACACAAGTTTCAGCCATTGCAGGCTAAGATAGGAATCAGTGTATCCACTATCGGAGTACGCATAATGCCAGCCAGGAGTAGGATAGGTGACCCAGTTGGCTCGATGAGTCGATGCAGGCCAGATGATCATGGGGTCCAAGTACCTACCATTAGCGCTTATGCATTCAACAGCCGTTACAGTTGTTCGCTTAACACGAGCGCCTCTAGAGCTGTGCTGGTTATCCTTACTAACGAGCACTTTGACGGTGTTCAGCTTGGAAAGCATGACGCCAGTCTCGTCCATGTTGTAGACATTCTCTTGCAGGATGCTCGGGTCATGTAGGACCTTTCCGATCACGTCAAACCAGTATATAGCCTTATCATAGATGTCAAACCGATTCCAGTCCAACACCCCGCTTTTGCTTGCTTTCAGTACATCTGAGTGCCGCTTGTGGAAGAGCTGTGCCCAGTTCTTTCCAGGAGCTTTACAAGGCCTGTCTGCAAGGGATCGCTGGCTGGCGAGGCTGAAAGCGATCGGACCTACGTACTTTATTCGTACGGGACGCCCAAAAGCATCCTGCTGTATCAGGAACTTCACAAGCGCTTTCTCTTCCGATAGAGTGAAATACTGCTGGCTTTTGGCCTTGTCTCTAAGCGATCTTCGTCCGCGTGCGCGATGCTGAAGCGTAGTGCGAGGGATATCGCCATGATCTGCTAGGGCACGAAATGATTTCGGCACGCTAGGTGGAAGTCCTTGTGCCAGTACCTGACTGGCTCGGTCGGACATATTCGCTTATTGCGATGATGGTAGCGAGGTGCAGCCTGCAAGCAACCCCCCATCCAGCATACGGCATTTCCATGCAGCATCAAAGTAACCTAAATTAGCCACGCGGCTCATAGACGCTTCTAGAATCCAAGGCATGCGCCACGAGCTATCTTAGCGCTAGTACGAATGTGATTATTTTGTGTAATCGAGATACACGACTTAGCATGATCGCTAATGTACGCTAAAGCACGCTTAAATTACGCTATATCAGAACGTCCATTCCTTCGACAAACGGAACTCTTCGGACGCAGTTCCCTTACGTCGGGTCGCCATGAACCTTCAAAGTAACACTCTTTATCATTAGGACTCATCGTCTGGCACTTTAAAAATCGGCGAGACTTCTCAAGTCCTCATTTAGCAGGGGTGAACAATAAAAGCTATGATCGACGGTACCGACAGAATAATTGATAGGTCGACCGACATACAACAGATTTTGTTGCCAGTTAGACTCCCCATAGAGGAATAGCTAGAGAGTAGCAAAACGTCAGGATAGTTTTATAGACTTGCGAGAGAAATAGTTTCGAGGTCTGCACTGTGAATGTGGCTCGTAACGGAGGGTGGCTCGCGACATAGGGATGGACGTTACATAGAG
This sequence comes from Cryoendolithus antarcticus, assembly GCA_002077065.1. Taxonomy (NCBI): domain Eukaryota; kingdom Fungi; phylum Ascomycota; class Dothideomycetes; order Cladosporiales; family Cladosporiaceae; genus Cryoendolithus; species Cryoendolithus antarcticus. The sequence continues at coordinate 60,187 of NAJO01000087.1, forward strand.
CACGTTTCTCGGCGTCAAAAGCGAGATAGCAAGGGGGGGACAATACTCGAGCAGCATCTAGCCGACCGCACTCGAACTTTCGCCTTAGACTGCTTCGGAACTCCTAATACTAATGCGCTATCTAGCGTAGGGGCTAAAATCAGGGCCCGCACAGGGCATCAAATGCGGTAATATCACGTCTGTAAGTAAATTAGAAGTAATGCTAAGCACTCAAAGTGTGTCAACCGAACACATTCCGCTTCTTCACAAAACGATACTTTACTTCGCTAAAATTGTGATTTGAAGGTAGGAATTCAATGTCAGAGGCGCTCATAGAAAGCGCTACCGAACGAACCTAAGTGCGTGCTACAGATTCAACGATAGGATGGAATGAACGTGATGTTATCAGGTCAGGGTACAATACACTATAAAGTCAAGTTCATTATGGCGCATATATACCTATGAGAGTCGTTGCTCTCACGCGCTCACGCGTGAGTGAGTGAGCGGATGCGTATCACCTGTGCCAAGGTGATCGCGGGATGCTCACCAGCTCACGAGTGAGAAGGTGAGCGAGTGCGTCAGGTCACGTGATCTCGTTATTGCTCACTGTCTGCATGGTGAGCGATAACAGTTGCGACTCGTGCGTCCAATCAGAGGGTGACTCTCTGGGCGCTGAGGCACAAAGCGTAACACTAGGGAGGTCTGAAGCACGCATGCAGATACCACGGCATTTCTGAGTGAGCCAACTCGTGGATTAAATATGTAGAAGATACGTGAATCGGTCTTATCGCCCCTACGCTTCTGGGCATTCTCTATCACTTTCAACCAAATAAATGCTAAGATGTCGATTCACCCACCACTCGACCGCGGGTTGACTTTGGACAGGTCTCACTAGAAAGACGGCATTTCGATTTCTTCTCTAACAATCGTTGACTCCTTCGTAGGCATCTCGCTTGCACCAATGCAGACGCCTTGGTGCAGTTCGTTGAAGAGGCTTCATCGAAAACCTTTAGCAGGGTTTGAATGTAGTCTTCGACATCAAGGTCTGTCATTAGGGGCCAAATGAATCCGTTAAGTGTGTCGCATTCGACACCTTCCTGGTCTGGAGCAGAATCTGACGTGTTAGTCATTTGCTGAGTACATTCTATAGAATGTATCACACCAGTGTTCCGCAGTGGGAAAGTCTTCAATGATATGATGTGACGCTATAGAGGGATTCCATATTATGTAGTCAATTCGGCCCCACGATCAGCCCCGCCGAGCGGTGTACGGTGCCTCTGTCATTTCTCTATATCGGCACACCACTCAGATATCCCGCGTCGACCGCTAGGGTAGAAACTGTGCGTAACGTTTTCGCCTACTTACGATGTGCCCTAGAACGAGGCGCTGTATTGTACTGACGACAACCCGGATCCCGATTGAAATTGCCGCAAATGTTCCACTCGCCGACAAGGGCAGTAGCGCCCTTGGAGCTAGCGATGTGCAATCACAGCCCGATAGGTGAATCCGGGTTCCGTCCGTGCACTCACCCGCATGATGACGACGAAATCGTCGCCTCTCCTTTTGATCGACGTCCGCTTATCTCTTCGGCCGAAACTCACTAGTCAATGACTCGGCATCTAATCAAGACAGCTCCCACCCTCTCCACACAGCCTTACGCGTCGCGCCATGTGAATTCAGATGTCATAGAAGTTGAGTCTCTAAGCTATGTACTGTACTGTACCATCATTGATGACTAAATGTCAAGGAATAAGGCTACTTTAAGATAATACTATTCCACATCGGAATGAAGTGTATAGAAGGTTAATCTTTTATGTTCTATCCTCTCAGACTGGTATCTCTACTCTAGTCTTACCCTGCTGATATATATGTTAAGGTATTACCTAATTTATCTACGTCATATGGCTCCTTCTCGATTTCGGTATACCGCAGAGAGTAAGCTATACTAGCCAAAACGATCGGTTGCACTCGAATCAAAGGAAGCTGACGACGATGCACATTGCAGTCAAAGCTGCCGAAGCGCTTGTACAAATGTCTCGTGGTGAGACGTACGTGCGGGCGACAGAACATACTGGTATCTCGGCGAACGATCTTACGGAAGATCTACGACGATGGGAGACGCTGCTGTGTCGTTATCCAGCGTATCATAGTTGGCTAAAACTTCGAATTCGGACTAAAAGGCAACGGCTTCCAGTTGCTGTTCATGGCGTTCCCCGCTAGATTAGCCTGGCTGTATTCGACGTAGCGCAAGTAATGATCTTGTAACACGCGATGTTGTGTAGAGTCTTGCTTCGGCGAGCGATACCCGTCTGTCGCCAGTGCGTCTCGCAACACTAGCGTTGAGATGTAGATATCATAGACGGTGCCATCATTTATCCCAAACTCGCTTCTGCTCTCGCTGTAGTGCCGGGAGAAAGGCTCCGTGGCGAAGATGGAAGGGAGTACACTGGTATCGCCAGCTAAACAGACTGCTCTATGTCATTGTGAAGGCGATACCGCGACATTGCCATAATCTACCGATATCAATCGAAGAAAGTATATCGCCCCGTTGTCGTCAAGTGAATCAAATAATCAAGTGTAGAGTAAGGTCAACAGGGCCGGAAGTAGCTGTGGTGAAGAGCAGACTCGTAAAGGTGCTCATCGGGATGCGCCAGATCTTACCGGGAGAGGATTAACGGTCTACCTCGGATGAGGAGGGATGGCCTTTCATTACATGATGATAAACCCGGTCGTTGTCGGACAGACGCACGCGCATGCCTGTCGAAATTATGTGTAGAGCGCGTAGTCTGTCGAGCGTGGGAGTCATCCTTTTTGACAATTCGAAAGAGGTGTGGAGTTGCAAGAGAAGAAGCTGAATCTGTGGAGATCTCGGATCTGCCACGTGACCAAGATATGCCTCACGAGCCACGACTTACCCTGGCGCTGAGATAGATGCGATCTCAAAGTCCAGGTATGCCGTTCATTTTCGGGCATTCATTCGCAAACTGCGGTAACGAGCTAATCTTCAAAGCTGAGCTTAGCTATGTATTATTATCTGACACTCTACCTCAGATGAACAACCCCCATAGACTGATCTGGTTTGTTCCACTCCGAGTCATGAGCGCCCATCGTTTGTCGCACATAGATGTGACAACAGTTGGCGGTGGTATGCTAGAAAATGACACAGTTCACGTTCGGTAATCGCCCGCCCAATGCCAAGAGAGCGGTGACGGAGTGAATACGAACACTGTCTTTGCCTAAGTTCATAGCACTTTGCTCTGCTAAACCTTCATCGAAAATGACACAGGTGAACAAGGTGGACCACCCGTTCGCCCCAGCATCATAAAATGCCTGCGTGATAGCACATTCTCGTGAGCCCGTGACCATGACTTTGAATATTGCAACATCATCGCCGTGGTCACTGTACTGGAGACCACGTTCAACATCGGGGTAAGGATCAGCTCGCTTTGTAGCTTGCACGATCGATAGATAGCGCAATGTCTTCGTGTGGCAGAGACGGCGTACTGTGTCCGACTGATGCAAGTTGTCCGCCGATTTGCGTGATAATGCTCCAGCGACGCAGATACGTGGCCACTGCAAAGCGGATGGACGCGCGGCCATATGTGTGGGAACGTATTCCGATGCATCGGCGCCTTGCGCAGGTGTTTGAGGTTGTAGTCGATACCAGCATCCAGGCCGGGCACTCCGCAACAGCCAAAGATAGCGAGAGAACTCTACTGTTGTAGCAGGCTGATGTGTGAGATATACGGTGCGATCCCAGATGCTAATGTGACAAAGCTCATCGAGAGGCCGGAAATCAGGCTCCCGTCCCACAGAGATGTCAGAGGCTGAGTACAGCGTCCGTTGGCCGCTTCGAGGGGATGCGGACGAACGCATTTCGAGTTCCCGATAGCACGAGCCAGCGCTAGTGTTTGTCACTTTCCTTCCTTTCCGCCCGGCGTTCGTCATCCGGTCCGCTTCGTATGGGATTCTTGGGGCATCCTAAGGCATCCAACGCTGGGTCGATCGTTGCGACTGTCAAATATAGGCTGACAGAAGTTATCAATCAACAACCTCCAGAGCCTCGATGATCTGGAATCCGGTAATACATACCGGGCAGAATCGAATCTCGCATTGCATGGAACTCAGGGCTTGCAGCGAAGCCTGTTTTCACCGTACCATAGGCAAGTACGTTCAGCCTCCGACTGGCAAATCTAGATTACATATGATTCTCCAAGTTTGATCGTGGCGGACATTTCTCGGATGTCCGACTGCGAACAGTACGCAATCAAACCGCGGGGCTGATGTCGCACCCAGGATTTGTCGGTCGAGCTGCGAACGGCCGAAGAAGTCATCGCGCCTTACGAGTTGTTCCATTCCGGGTTAGACTGCAACCAGGACGAGCATGTAAGACTTGGTTATGATCATGCTCCGAGACTTAGATTGATTGCTATTCTCGTCTGCGGTATTCATGCAGCCAAAATTGAGTACAGCGCTATACCCATCAATAGGAAGTTTACGACGCGTAATAACCGACGATGCTTGATGTCGTAAGCTGCAAAAGTGGATTTTCGTAGACACTATGACTGCTCAGCTTGATGAATCATTTCAATCACTTGATTGAGATCTTTCGCTAGACTCGCCACTGTCGAGCTAGTACCGCGATGTCGAGGCGTGACGAGGATGAGACACCTAACAAGGGTAGTGATAACGATGAAGCATCACTACGCGTCGATTGATACGGACTGACCTCTAAGACACGTTGACGAGGTGATGAAATAGTGGTAGGGTCTGATAGTTGATAAACAGGATCGAAGACAGTGTATTTGAGAAGTGCTTAGAGGCGTGGCAAAGCATTTGTGTTAGGATCGGTCACACTTATAATTACGCTCGGTCGCGTCTAAGCCCGGCCTTTGTGCCACACTACCTGCGTTACACCTAAACCCGACCCAATGTCGAATTCCGAGAACTCGAAGTAAGGTCAGCATCTAGTTGCTAAGGCGCCCGCCACCGCTGAAGGGCGAACGCCACTCCAAAGAAAGATTATGCTATGTTGTTCGTCGCGAAGGTGCGGCGCAATGCTCTTGGCATGGGTTTCCGATTGGCTGGAAAAGACCCGTGACTGAGCTTCGGCCGATTGCAAAGATGTACTGCAATGTCGACGCGGGGAGCAACCGCGTGGCTGCAGTGCAGGGAAGTGAAAGGGTGGAATCGGGACATCACTAAACATAACTTCGACGTAGCGCCTAGCACACAACGGTCGATCCTCAAAGGACTTGCAGGTAGGTGTGGAACCTGGGAAAGGTCTGGCCAAGCGCTGTTTGACGCTTCACATCATTCAACCTGAATTTTGCTTTTTGAATGAGTCTGTTATTCGAGCCGAAGGGGATCTACCCAAGCAGACAGCTGACAAGGGACAAAACCCTGTACCCTGAAAGCCTGAAGTCACGTGCTATTCACGTGTACATTGAAATAACAGCGGATGGCATGGGCGAACGGTCTACAACATGAA
>NAJO01000088.1:0-63906 GCA_002077065.1 Cryoendolithus antarcticus
TCATGTCATCGAACATCAAGTCCTTTCCATCGCTCACCACTTTTCCACCCCATGTTATACTCCAAGCAAGCCAGGAACGGACGACTGTCCACATCGCTACAAGAGGATGCAGTATTATTGCCATCTCATTTACGCCCTTGGACTCTTGAATTTCGCGGAAGCCCTGCCGCCAGGTGGGCTTCTAGGTATCACGTCCATTCTAGCACTGGTAGAGACGATCTTACCTGTGGCGTCCCCGATTCTATGCGGCGTGTCCTCCATTCTGGTCGGCGGCACTTGTCGCGTTGCGCGGCGCAGGCATCGGCGGCAGAGAGTAAGTCGTCATTTGTACAGATCGTTGCTCGTTGACGTGCCACTCGCACCGGCTCTGCTGCCCACGCCGTAATCATGTACAAAAGGGCGCACGGCCTAAGAATACGTAGAGGCGCCGGGATCGCCCTTGATATTTTAACGGGCTGTAGCTGGGGAAGAGGTGAAGTGGCCTGAATCGTGGCACTGCAATCCCGCGTTCATGAGTGTGCTGCATGGTATGCATACCAGGTACACGGCCAGGTAGCAGAGCAGCATGATGCTGAAGCCACAAACTGTGGGTGACCAGGAAGATAGATGTGGACATGTTCTAGGTTCCCCGTGTGCCAGGAATCGGTCCCCGGTCTCCCGGATACTCGAGTGCCCGATGCCGGTTTTCTGCCTAAAACCAAGTGGAACGGAAGCGGGCGCTCCACAGGGACTAACAGCACTAAGGCAGGGACATCACCCAGTCTTCGGCTTAATCATAACGTACCGATTCCGCTCACACATGCACACCCCGCAATCCCGTAGGGGCGACCATAGTGGAGCAGGACAGTCCTCCGTTGCAAACGCTCACTTCACACTTCGCAAATATCATCCGATAAAACTACAGACAAGAACGCTGGCGTAAATTTGCATCATCTATGAAAGTTGGTCGCGTGCTGAACTCTACCTTACCCCTTGGACGCTTGGGTCCATCTGTACGACCTCTGCATACAGCGACTGAGTCGCCACCGAGTGCACATCGTTACGCGCTCAGCTGATCAGACCATTGAAGCTGGACGAGGTTCCAAGACCGGTGCTTCACCCGTGCAAACTAACTGCCCCCATGGCCTCGCAAGATTCTGCCGAGCCAAGTGAGGGCACCTCACATCGTCGAGAGCGAGCTGCGATGGCAGCGCAGGCTTGCCAGACCTGTCGCAACCGGTGGGTGCCCTGATTGAAGTAACATGTGTACCGAACGGCCAACGCTGACGACATCATCACAGTAAGAGCAAGTGCGACGAACAAAGACCGAAATGCAAGTCCACCTGCGGTCCGAACGTTGAAAGATCTAGCATGAGCTGACAAGCGTGTAGGCGGCTTATGCCGACGACTCAACGTCGAATGTTCGTATCGAGAGCCCTTGCCAATGAAGTACGTGCAAACAATCGCCTGACGTAGAGACGCTTCAATCGCCCTAAGTGACAGGTGTTGACTATGGCCGCCAGGAAAGACAAGACGATGGTGCACATCCTTGACACGCTTACACGCCTTGAGAACAAATTTGACAATATGAGAATCGCCAATGCTACCGATAGCTCATCGTCTTCTGACTTCGTTGCGGGAACACGTTACTCGTCTTCGCAGTCATCTGGGAAGCGGAACGAGCGGGAGACTGCCAGTGGGCATGATATTCCGACTGAGGTCCGAAGATCATACCAGCACTTAACTGTGCCGCACAAGGTCATACTCTGGCCGTGCATCTTTCTCCATCTCGTCGACTCGGGCATACAAGCCGCGACAGACTTGCAGCATATCCTGCAAGAAGGCACCTCCTGGCTCATCAAGCAAGAGATGACCAAGCACCCGGATCCTCTCCCTGCAGATTCCGGGCTTCCAAGCTACAGGATCGGTGCAGCAGACGACGGCTACTCGACTAGAATGGCGTTTCCGACTCTGACGTTACAGCTCATTGATGAGTATACGAACTCTTACTTCAACACTTTCAACGTCCTCTACCCTATCCTAAATCACGATGCATTCCTTGATGATACTGTCTCCAGGCTCATGCGAGATGGCTACGCTGACGGCGATCCAGGGGCTGTGCTGGCGCTGATGGTCTTTGCGCTCGGCCAGTGTGCGAAGGAAGGCGTGTTTGGCAATCCGATCGGCGTCGTTGATGGCGTGCCGAGTGGCTACCGAGGCGGCACCGTAGAGCGGCCACCCGGAATCGAAATCTTCAACGAAGCGCGACGACGTCTAGGCTTCGTCGTGACGCTCTGCTCACTTGAGAATGTACAGATCCTACTGCTGCAGGCTACATACCTCGAGGCCACCGGTCGACATCTGGACTTCTGGCGTAGCACCGTCGCGGCGTCCATGGCGTGCCAGGTGCTAGTGCGATGTCATCCATTGGACTGGGCGACGCATGAAGGCGACATGATCAAGCGCGCCTACTGGGCTTGTGTACTGAGCGAGGATCTTTATCATCTCGATCTAGACCTGCCACAGACGGGTATTCACACGCTGGAGGATGAAGTCCCGCTGCCTTACTTTCAGGAAGCACAGGACCAGCTCTCGGGGGAGAGAGGCGTAGACGAGCGCGCCTACTTCCAATATCATTTCCTCGCCATGATCGCGCTGCGCCGCCTCATCGGCCGCATCCACAGCGTAATCCACGAATGTAAATCTCACCTCCGCTAGCGAAGTATCACAGAACAAGACCCTAACAACACCTAGCATCATCAACCCACCCCGAATCCTCCGACGACTACGGCGGTCCCCCCGTCCCCGTGATAACCGAAATGGCCCGCCAGCTCGATTCCTGGCGCTCCGTCCTCCCCCGCCCCCTCCAATGGCATGACTCCGACATGCTCGACTTCCCCATCTCAAACCCGCAAGCCCGTCGCCCAAATGAACTCCTCTTCTCTCCAAACCAAGGCTCCGTGCCCATAAACTACAAGTTCAATCTTGACATCGTCACTGCCCAGCTGCGGACACGGTTCTATTATGCACGTTTCATGATGTTCCGGCCTTTCGTGTACAAAGCACTGCACTTCCCCGAGCTCATGACAGCCGAGGACGCGAATTACTGCGCGCTTGCCATTCAGAGTGCGTGTCTCTGGCCGGTTTCGATGGCGCCGCCCAAGAACAAAAAGCGTCTAGTCCCGCATCACTTCATGTGGACGCAGAATTTCATGGGTATACTGTTAATCTTACGCATGACCAGGGAAGAGGGTGTGTTGAAGCAAATTTGTGACGAGAGGGTGGACGAGGGGAGTATAGAGATGACGGTGCAATTGATGCTGGGGTGGATTCGGGATGTGAGGCAGGTTGATGGGATTGCGGAGTGGAGTTGGAGGATTTTGGAGGGGTTGTTTGAGGGGAGGTGAGAAGTCTAATGGATGAAGAAGGCGAGATTCGTCAGTAGCAAAAGGGGAGATGAGAACGTGGCGCTTCGAACGGGATGTATAGATGGGACTGGGAGGTAATGAGGAGTCCGCTGCTGGAGGGTGCGAGACTGATATACAGGGATGTCGGGTAAGTTACATATCTTTCACGAACCCCTCGCAAAGTATCGAAGGGCTTGTCAGGGCACGCAAGGCGGTGAAAAGAGGGGACCAGAGTCTCGTCGTTGTCACAACACATACTCGATATGAGCTGGGCCTTCCGATCTTGCACTATGGCGACGAGATGGATCATTAATTCGACAGGCAGAGTACTGCAACATCGATATGCCAAATAGACAGCATGTTACATGCCTTCAACGAGGAGGAGCCCTCTTCGAACGCTGACCAGTGGTAATGTGGCTCTCCTCAGCCAGTGGACCCATATGAAACTGCTGTGAGAACTGCTGGGATGTCTCTATCTGGCCGTGTCGAAACTGCTCGGCCGGTACACTCATGCCGAGACTCTGCTGTTTACTAGCCGGGTCCTGATATAGCATAAATGGCGCGTAGTACCATTGGTACTGCAGATTCTGTTCCACCCGAGGCATTGCTGCGACAGGTATAGTAGCCACCTGAGTGCTCTGTTAGGAAGATGAGGAGTCCACATTGATGCGTGTAGCGCTGCGGGAGAGAGGCTGTGGCATCCGGGTATGCCTCGTCCTCCCCGCCGGATGCATCCTCCTCTGCGTTGTCGACAGGGTACTCCCACGGGAAGCTCCCCTGCTGACTCTCAGTGTCGTCTCGAGATTCGCGTCTATCAACAAGTATGCCGTCATACTGCCCTCCTCGGAGTCGACTGAGGACTTCGACTGCGGCATTCGATGGCAGCGTGCGTAAGGTACTGATCAACGATGCATGCGCTTCGAGTTCATGTTGAATCTTAGATTGGTTCTCGACAAGCGCTTGCTGTCGGGTCTGTCCGGTGGGTAGTTCATACTCGCACGTCAACTTGGCCTTGCTACAGGACTTGCAGCTCGGCCGGGTTTCGTCGCACTGATGCATCGCTGTCAGCGTGTTGCAGGCAGTGAGGGGTGAAGCAAGGTGAGTGTCACTTTGATTTTCCGCCGGCGGCACGGCTGGCAGGCCTGCTTGCCTTGATGGCGTCTCTTCCTGTTCCCTACTAAGTCGTCTTCGTGCAGTGCGTCCATAGTGCTAGACGCTTTGCGAACGATCGATGTAGCGAAATCGGCCGCACGGCTGTCACTCATCATGCACCGGGATCGGCCAAGCTTTCAAGCACGTAGGAGGTTGATGTATTGGGCGGCTCTGCGGCCTCAGAGACCGTAGCTCGGTATGGCAAGCACTAGACTAGCAGGTATCTCTTTCGTAAGTCTGACAATACGGTGTTTTTTATACGATAGACTTGCGGCTTCGCGTGGTGTCATTGTCAACATTGGTGGCGAGTAGACTCTGTGGGAGAAAATCTGCAATCATAGATATCCGAGCTGTTGGACGATAGATTAGTACGGCGTCAATTTCGGCAACGATGGCTCGACAGATTTGCCACACGCGTGGAACTGCAGCAAGATGGGATTGGTGATGAAGCGACGTCCAATGACCCGGATACTCGATTCCGCCAGCACGGCGATGCAACGCATTGCTAGACATACAGCAAATACGTGAACTGTGGTCTAGACGTGAGCATGTGTACCGACGGCGTAGCAGACGGCAAGGTCATCGGCGATGTGTAGCAGGACCTTTGCATGTAGGATCAGGTCTTGAGATGCCCCTCTCGACTAATCGACGATCACCACCCGTGGAGACGGTCAACATGGACGCTATAGAAGTATAGCAACCATGCACTGCCGATAGGACCTGCAGGCAGTCTTACAGACATCGACGATGCTATCGGAGACTTGAGCACCCCAATATTTGGACAAGCGCAGAACGCCATTCCTTATCTGACAGATCGCGATCATGGTTCATGGACGGAGTTGCGGGCGAAGGGTACGACACGTGGGCGAAGGGTGCAATACGCAGATCTCATGATCAGCGGGCTCATATGTAGATTAGGCTTAGACGTGAAGCCGCCACCCACGTCGCTCCATCTCGCTGACTAAGCACAGGGCTTGCAAAGCTTCTTCAGCGGCGTGAGTCCGCCTCCCCGCTGTAACTTAGAGCATTTCCTATCAATCTCACCACAATCAGCATCTGCATAGCACCTACGATTCTTTAGATGGCAGATCTAATCAGTGTTACGTCCGGCAACACGACTCAAGACTCGACGTCCGCGCGATTTCTGCTGAACGATCGCGCTATCCCTAATTGAGGCTCAGAACAACGCCGTGTAGAAACTAACTTAGGTAGGAAAGCGTGCGCGGCACTTCGCGTACCCCTGTTACAGCGCAAAGTTCGGCTAGGAGCCGCGCCTGGTAGGCTCGCTTAGACTGCGCTACGGTAACTTCATAAGAGGCCCCGAGTGCATGCAGGATGCCTTCTTGCACTGCAGTATCGCAGTTTGGCGCTCTAGCTAAGATATCTCCGCAATTCCCCCCCGCGCTTCGCTACGCACACGATGGTTTCTGCAACCGATTGCAGTCAGCGAGCGAAGCACTCCCTAGCTTGGATCCAGATAAGCGCGCAATGCATCGGCTCAATCGAATTGATGGTGCGATTTGCTTTCCTGTGCATGGCTCGCACGATAGAACGAGGGTTCGATTTGAGATTCGATGATGTATTTGCTATGGTGGCACACGTAGGCGACTGTACTATGCTGTACGGGATCGGAGCTAATCCACTTAGCTGCCCTTAATGGCATATACCGCTATGATAGCCCCATGCACTTTTGATCCGAATGCTTCTCCCGCAGTAAGGAACTGCCTTCCATTCCTATAGACATATTATTGACTAAGCGTATTAGTTAGCATCAACGAATCGAACACCGCTTCACTCCGCGATAGTCCTCACACAATATTCGCAGTCATGTAGTTGTTTGCAGACGATTCCAGCTACAAACAATATGACGTCCTTATGGCCGAACCGAAACTACCTTAGGCATGGCATTCTTTGCTTCCTTGGCTTGGTGTCAATTGTGCTGATTACGATACAACCGTTGCGATCGGTAATAAGGCTTTCCAGAGTTATTTACTAGTTACAAAGCTTACATTTTCGATTAGATGACACGAGAGAGGGCTATACTAACCTCTACAATTACGGTGATCAACGAGGGACTTAAGCTACATCTGCCGTTCTTGTTCGCTATGTCATCTACGCCAAAAGGGTGATGACAGTAGCATCGTGGGATTTCGATCACCAAGTCAAGCGTTCATACAAAGTCTCCGACGTGGTTTCCCTCTCCGTATGGCAGCCCGTATAATGTACATACTCACCCTCTAAATGTGCGTAGATGATCTGCTAACAAAGGAATCAGGATGGCCATCGCACTGCTCTCTTCCATGTGTCAAGACGGAGTCAACACATGGCCAAGGTTATCATATACGACGCACGTTCTTCAATCAGTCGATCTTTGTATTTACCTAATGTTCACCAAAGGACTTGGCTTCCTGTCGGTCCTCAAGCGGACTTAGTATATTCCCACGATAGGCGAGCGAGGCAACGACAGGACAATCGCACTATTAATGACGAACGCAATACGATAACAGCTTGTAGCACAGACAGCACGACTGTCTTATCTCCTTCAGCAGTAGCCGCACTCCCCGATGACTTCACGGAAGTGATCATGGACATGGACAATCACTGGCTTCGAAAGGACAATACTACTAACGCCAAGGACGCCATCGAACTTGTAAGTGCGCAGGTCTAAGGCTACGAAACATTTGCTAACTTGTTCTAGATGTCCACAAACATTTCAGCCAAGTACAAACTCCACCCCTTCACCGACTTTTCCGACGTCGCTGGCAGCATCATGAGAGCTGGTCGAGAGTGACTAAGTGGTAACGAGCGGTTTTGGCTATAACACCTTCACTAGTGGCGAGGATAGCAAAACACCTTGCAAAACCCCTTGCAAAACCCCTCACGATCGGTGTTCAGGGGTTTGACAAGAGGTAGAATGGCGGCTTGTAAACGGTCACTGAGCTGCTGCAGGCCCGAGGGTACGGGCGGCGATAAAGGGGTAGAGAGGTCAGACGTCTGACCAGCGGCCACACTACCTTCCTATTGCGGTAACGACAGCGACCTCGCACGGTTCTCACGCGAGTGCAAGCAAGCCAAGCCACCACCACTCTCTTGATCCATGAAGCAAGCAACAAAGCCGCCAGCCTCAAGCAAGGTAGGGTGTACCACCTTACTTGCTTGGCTTGCTTATGGACAGGTCTACCTATCGCTGTGGTCAATCTTCGAAGGCCAGGCTATGAATGAAGACTCATTTTGATATTGTATACGTCAAGACACATCTCGAAAGACACCGGAATTATGAGATTACGTATCAGGTCAAGTAGATGTTGACTTTTCCAAAGGTCCCCTTTGCATCCCGTAAGACAGTATTCGAATCTTCCAGATTGCCTCTCATGCGTAAATCTTGTAGATATCCTCTAAGAACACGAAGAGGAATTTATTGCCTGTATGTCGTGAATGCTCCTACGTTTGCCGAGTTGCTTCAACTTTACACTGTCAAGCTGATTCTAGGGCGCCTAAGAGAGCCAAAGCCGCGATATTTAGGAGATCCAGATTGCGCAGTCGTTTGGCTCCAAGGAAGACTTGAAGAATGTGCCGTCTTCATGACTGGAGAGGCTGATGTTTGTGAGACTGCTCCCGTTGTAGTATAGTTGAGCTGTCCAAAGGATGCATCCGGTCTTCGAAATGCGCTGAACGATCCGCGAAAACAGACATGCGAGATGGCCTTCCCGATGTAGGGTGCTTATGGCATAGCCCAAAACGAATTTGGAAATGACCTCTAAGTCGCTGCGAATTCTTTGACTGACTTCGACGGCGCCGTTATGGAAATCCCTCCCTCTTGCGCCTTCGAACTGCTTAGTGGCCTTTCTGGTCTCTGCCACCTCTTGTAATTGATAGCGTACGAAAGTAGCATATGCCATTGCGCCTCGTAGATTCCCACTAGCAATGTGACTGAATAGAGGAAGGAAATGGGACGGGAACTCGATCACTACAACTTCGTCGCATGAGCAGCAGATAAGCACAAGATACGACTTTGCTCTGCTAAGGATAGAAGTGCTCGTCTTGCTGCTTTGGCGCTCGTTATCCTGAACGATTAGGACGCCTCCTTGTTCGGTCTCGTTGACTTCGTCCTTCGTCACAGAGAAGTGTGAACTTCGGACGCATCACGTTTGGTCAGAGACTCACTGATCTCCAAGTCCATTTCGGATGCAATGGGACTGGCGTCGTGGGGACTGTATTTCGTAGTGCTGTCCGAGCCCCCCGCCATGAATACAAGCACGCTTATTCCTCCGTCAGTTCCGAATCGTGTCCGAGTCTTCATATTGATAGCAACCCCGCCGAGTTTGCTCACTTCTCTTCCTGGCTTGCGAAGCAGAGAAATGCAGAAGGTTAAAAGACCAAGCTTTCCCCGAATTCAAGATTGATGATCTGATCGAACATCGCATGCTGCTCGGACATGGAGGACATCAACCTGAAGCTGCGCCGAGATGATGTTGGATGGCAGAGAACCAAGCTGGACAAGTGAAGAGATCGATGATCGACGTTGTACAAAGATCCTACAGCTTTTCTGAGACCGTCGGCTCTTGAGTGGCGATGATGATTCGTGTACCATTATGCCGCTGCTCTCGTATGATTCCAGACAATCTCTCAATGAAATTCGTCGCTGCGAGCGACGTTGTCATGTACATGTGCGCTTCATCGAGAGCAACGAGTAGCCCACGCGGTGGTCGACACTCTGCGACCAAGCTTAGACAGATATCGAAGAGGATGCACGCTGTTGGCGTATCTATGAAAGGATCCGTGAGGTCAAAGATGGTCAAAGTTCCAGGCTCCAGATCTATCAGTCGTCTTGACGCCCTCTTGCCCTTCGCCGTAGGTAAGTCCAGAAAGCTCTCGAGTAGTTCAAGCCAGAGACTGAGTGGACCAGTCTGTTCTTTGGCAAGGTTCTCGTTCTTGAGGGCCTTTTTGAACCTCAGGTAATCGAAGGCGTCTCCTTTGACATCAATGGCCATTTGGCGGAGAACTCTCAGAGCTACCGACATGTAAAGCGGCAATGCGCCCTATTGATCTCCCATTGGTGGCGTGTTTGTTACTTAATCTGGCTCTTCGGAGGAGTACATTTTCCTGATCAGTCTCTGCCTAGGACTACAGAGAAGCGCAGACAAGTAAGTCTGGAGAGGTCTGTCACTAGCCTGTTGTACATGAAAAATCGGCTCCCATTACGAAATAAGCTAAGTAGCTCTTCACTGCCCTGAGTAACGTGAGTAAACTACATATCGTTAGGATATGGTCATCAGACCACATGTTGCAGTAATACCTCTAATTCAGACATCGATGATTGTACGTCCGACATGCCTCTGCACACGCTCGATGCCTCAAGCCAGTGGGGGTAACATTCTCGTAGGAATTTATTGACCACTCCAATGTTCTGGAGCAGAATGCTGTTCTTTACAGTTCTCGATTCTTGCAGGTGCTCAATCCAGTACACGCAAGAGCCTCGTACCGCAGCTAAAGGATCGAAAGAACGCGGAGCGCTGGCCTGGTTGATAGAGCATCTAGGGTCCACCAGGCTGTAGATATCTCGACGCAGGGTTTTCGCCATAAGCTCGAAGGATTTTATGCAAACAGTATGAAGGGCGTGCTCGATCCCATGTAGGTAGATATGGAAACGCGCCCGGCTTACCAGAAAGTCTTTCGCGGATTGGTGAACAAAGTAGATGACGCTTTCTCGAAGCGTAAGGGCGATCCACATTCCTTCACGATATCTGTCCACGCTGAATGGTCGGAGCTAGGCGGACCTCCTTTGATGAGGGAGGTCATGTCTTCTAGTGAGAGCGTGCGTCGCACGACCGAGGCAGTGGCAAATATCTCTTTACAGAGTTTCGAGCGTCTAGAACCAGATATCGGCTCGATCATCCTGCTGTATAAGGGTTCGAGTCTAGGCGGGAATCCCTGTGAGACACCGCTTGCCTCTCATCCATGGATGACGAGGAGCTTCTGACAGACCAATGCTACCCAGAGAAACGTGCCCTGAGCGCTATAATTCAGGTTGCGCTGTACTACTTCTTGCACAACCATCTCGTCTAGATTGATGATGCCTGCCACGGTGGTATCCGCTAGAGTACTACAGGCCGGCTGCCATGCTTCGGATACGGAAGGGAGGGTACCCGTAGTCACGAATCGGACCAGATCAGGATGTAGGACGTGTACTCGCGCTACGGCAGGCTGTAGTTTCTCCCGTTATTGCTCCGTCACGATTTCGGGGCTTAGTTCACGCGCCTGCTCTTCTAACAGCGTGGTAGCCGAGAAGTCTAGATCCTCGAATTCCTTACAACGCCGCTCGATCTAAGTGATATCAGGGTGCTTGGGTCCTATGAACAACGAAGCGGCCGGATCGTCTAGCGGCTTATAACGGTGCTCCAAGGACTACGCCTCTTCTTCGAGGAATAGCTTCGCTTGCTGCTAAGACAGAGTTGTGTTGCCGTACTGGTCCTGGAATGCCTCCCAGAGAGCATTCTAGCAAGCGAATTAAATGCCTTGAGTAGCCCAAAGCGGCATACTACGGCGCACGTCGATCCACGTCTGCGTGATGGCCTAATGCAATAAATAATCGGAAATCTCTATACGCGAGCTGGTGGGCTTTGCGGTTGCGCGGAGAATCTTGCTCATAACCTCCTCCGGCACGAAAAACTCTATAGTCTTGCCTTTGCCAAGCTTCCGCATTCTCATGCAAGCTTGACTAAGCCTGTCTCTGGTTAAACCAGCTCCTAGCGTGATAGCCGCACGGTATGTTCCCGGCAGATGAAGGTTGGTACATCGGGTATATGATTCATCTAGAGAGACCAAGCAGATATCGAGCTACGTTGCGAAGGGAGAAGTCTAAAAGATCTCGACCCGATGTGTCCGATTAACGACGTATAGCTCGTCATGCTCGTTAAAGAATACTATAGCCTATGCGCTCGCATCCGACAAAGCTAGCCAGTGCTCAGCGACTGCGATGTTGCTCAACTCCAGAATCTGGGCACCGACATCCAGTATTACCCGAGCAGGGGCAGCTGGCTCGTGAACATGACGTCCTGCGCTCTGCCAACTGGTATCCTCCGCCGCAGGAGGGTAATCTTGTTCTCCTACAACTGACAAGACGAGCAGCCGACAATGTCAAGGAAGGCGATCAATGTGTTGTCAAGCCGTTTGGCTGGACGATGAGCTCGGCCAGCTTCGCGTTGTACACTTTCTCTTTTGCTATGTTCTTGCAAGCGCTGGTCTTAATTATGTTCATCCCTGTGGCTGACTATGGTGGGTAGTGTTTGACCTTTAGATTGAGGACGACAAGCTGGTTGAGCAGTGCAGGAACCAGACGAGAGTGGCTTCTACTGGTCTTCGCGTTCACGGGAGCGGGCGCGACTATGCTCTACGCTTTCATTGTACCACAAGTGTATCTCCTTAGCTCATTGCTGACGATCGTCGGAGTGATTGGTCTAGGATCTAAATTCGTGCTACTGAACTCCTTCCTACCGCTGCTAGCTGCCAGACGCCCGGCAGTGAATGGCAAGTCTACTACAGCTTTGCCAATGTTAGTACGCATCTCATCAAAAGGCGTTGGCCTAGGCTATGCAGCGGCAGTACTCGCTCAAGTACTTAGCATCGGCCTGCTAACTATGCTCAAGAAGGTCCATTTCGCGTATGAGTCTACTTCTCTTCGCAGCGCGCTGTTTTTGGCCGGCGTCTGCTAGACAGCACTGACGATCCCTCGTGCACTCTGGCTAAAGGATCGCCCGGGTCCACCTCTGCCTCCGTTCGCACTTCAAGGAGCACGTCTTCCTAAGCCTATCCACTATCTTATCTTCGCCTGGTCCTCCGTCTATCGCACCTTTCGCACAGCTCTGAAGCTGTGCCAGACTGCTCTATTTCTGCTGGCATGGTTACTCCTCTCGGACGCAATCGCTACAGTCTCAGGCACAGCTATACTGTTCGCACGCACGGAATTGCGTATGGGAATGATTGAAATCGCCTGCCTTTCGATCCTCGCCACCACTTCTGGTATAGCCGGAGCAATCTTGTGGCCGAAGATCTCGTCCCTGCTAGGACTTCAAAGCAAGTCCGCGATCATTGCCTGCATGTGTCTTATGGAACTTATACCACTGTACAGCCTCCTTGGGTTTCTTCCAATCATCCAAAGCTGGGGCGTCGGTGGCCTACAACGACCGTGGGAGATCTACCCGCTCGGCGTTATTCACGGACTAGTCATGGGCGGGCTAAACAGCTGTTGTCGTGCCTTCTACGGTGAGATGATACCGCCTGGCGGCGAGGCGGCTTTTCACGCGTTGTATGCAATCACAGAAAAGAGCAGCTCGGCCGTAGGCCCTGCAGTCGTTGGAGCGATTGTCGACAAGGTGGGCAGTGTCCGGCCGGCCTTTGTGTTCTTACCCGTACTGATCGCTACGCTCGTGCCTCTCGTCTGGTGGGTTGACATTGGACGGGGAAGGCAAGAAGCGATGGCTTGGGCTGACCGGACGAGAAAGGGTGTGGGACACGACGCGATGGCGATGAGTGATCTTAATCGAACTGGAGATGAGTCTGCGGCTGAAGCACTGCTTGCGAGCGACGATGATGATAACGACGAGACTAGACGGTGGGTAATCACTCTGGAATCCGGCGACTTTAACGCCGCGCACTCTAACATAAGCACGAACACGCTTCCCATGCGAGATTGACATGAAGCATGCCGAATGAGCGACTGTTACGCACACGACATACCCCAATTCCCTACGCGATTGTGTCTACGCCTAGATCTCATCAGACGCCAAGATGGTACCATCGTTGGCCAAAGCGACCTTGTGCGCCTTGAGCGAAGTCTTGACCGGGTTGGGCGACTCGAAGATACTATCAAGCTCCTCAAGGGTGCGGTTCTTAGCTGTGAAGGAGTGATGTTAGCAAGGAACACCATTGCAGATACTAGCCTTAACTTACTTTCGGGCATGAAGAAATAGAAGATGGTTGCCATGACAGCGTTCCAGATGATGAAGATGATATACGTGTGCCATCCGATTTTCGCCAGAGAAATGGGCCATGCGAACTGATTGAGCAGACCACCGGCGTTGACAGCAAGCGATGAGAAAGCCATGCCCTTGGCGCGCATCTCGAAGGAGAGGACTTCGACGGGGTAGAGAGCTTGCAGCGGCGTGAGACCGAATGAGTATACAGCGCCGAAGATGAAGATCATGGCAATGGAAGCACGGGCAGCAGCGTCGTTGGTCTTGTCTGCAGCGAATTGCGAGGTGGCGATCGTCATGCCAACCCAGACGAGCGATGTGCCACACATGGAGAACAGCATGAGGGGCCGACGACCGATGCGGTCGACGAAGGCAGCGCCCGTGAGCGCAAAGACGAACTGGAAGCAGGCATAGCCCAAGTTGATGTTGGCCTGGTCGATCGACTCGGTATAGCCGGCTGTACTGAGTACCGCCGGAAGGAAGTAGGACAACACTCCGTTGCCGGCCCATTGAGCGCTAGAATGTTGTCAGACGAGCAGAACACCAGGACCGTATGTACGACTTACAAGATAGAGAAGAGACAGTTGACCGTGATACGGTAGATGGACGCCCTGTTGCGGAACAGAGCTCGGTAGTCCCACCAGCGCTTATCAGCACCGTCCATATTCAAAAAGGCCTCGTACTCCTCGAGCTCGAGCTTGACCCAAGCAGAGTCGGCATGACCATAGCCGTGCCACTCGTTCAATACTTGCACAGCCTTCTCGCGCTTGTTGTTGACGTACAGCCAACGTGGAGACTCGGGAATGAACCAGGTGAATATAGCGATGAGACCGGGGAACACCATCTGGAGATAGATGGGAATGGTCCAAGAGATGTTGCCAGACAGGGTGATAGCACCACGAATGGCGCCGGAGGCGAGAATCGAGCCGGTGAACCAGAAAGTATTGCAGTAAGCTGTGAGCAAACCACGCCAGGCTGGGTGAGCAGTCTCGACGACATAGATCGGACCGGCAGCGGACACGATGGAGACACCGAAACCGAGGAGGAAGCGACCACCCTTGAGTTGGCCGACATTGCCAGTCAGTTCGGTTGTTCCGTTGATAATGGCGCCAATGATGATCAACCAAGCACCGATGTGCATGCCGTATCTCCGGCCCCAAGTGTCAATCGCGGGTCCAACAAAGGGCAGAGCGCAGACACCACCGATCTGGTACATGGCCGAGTTGATGGCGGCCCATTCACCGTCAGCGGTCCCGTGGAAGAAGTTCAGGAAGGTCTTGTTGGCCGTGAGACCACCGAAGACGGAGCCGTCGAAGCCATTCATGGTCTGGCAGAAGCACCCGAGGAGGATGCAGCCGATGAGCTTCCATGTGTGGATATTCCAGAAGGGAGGGCGTTCCTTGATGAGGGCTTCATTGTAGGCTTCGGAGCCTCTGACGACCTTGACTTCGGCGACATCGCTCTGGTTGCTGTCAGCTTGCTCTCGACGCTCGTTGGCCCTGGTATGTACATACAGAGTCAATGATCTTCTCGACCGCTGACGTAGCCGCCTTATCTTCGAATGCCGACATGTCGATTGATGTTGGTCCCAATCTTTGATGGAGAAACTTGGGGGATTGCACGAACAGGGGAAGAGCTGGGAAGAGCTGGAAAGTGCGTGACTTCCATGACTATTATATCCATTCGCGTTCCCAACCCAATACTGTACACAGACCCACACCATCTCTCCAAGCCTCCGCATGTCCCCAGACTATGCACGATTTAACCGTATTGAGCCAGGATCAGTCAGCCCGTGTCCTTTTGGGATAACGGCACGGCTTGCCGAACGCTCCCAAAGCTCAAACATGCTGGTTAGGGTTAGGGTCAGGGTTAATTACACTTCAGTCTCACGCTTGACAAACCAACACGAGACCAAAGTCCACGGTCCGCCGCCTTCGTGCCTTGTGCGATGTGCGTTGAGGGTCCAGTCTCGAGATGTATCAAGAATATCGCGGCTCGCAATTGGTCCTGTGCCAAGCCACTTGACAGTCGACTACGCGATCATCTCTGCTACGCGTAAGGCGGCATGTAACAATGCTGTACTAGATGGCAAGACCCGCTGCGCTTGCTGCTAGCCCTGGAGCAGCTCTCAAATTTGTCACTAGTATTGACTGTGTCGCTGTCATGAGATCGCCATGAGAGCTGGTGGTCTTCCACCGACACCGCGTGGACACGTGAAGCCTACACGCGCTGCATATAAGCGCCGTCAGTAATGCGGCTCCGCATCTATCGCCGCAAAAATTGGCGAGATAGATTGCTCGGTAGCATCATCCACGTGGCACACGAGCTGCTGACCGGTCTGGACTCTTCTGTTCATGCACTTGCCTCGCCTATCAGCTCAAAAGCCCTCGGGCAGGGCAAGACACTCCATCAATCCTCGACTCGCTCTACCGAGATGCTTACTTCGCGCTGTCTCATCTCCTTAGTATCGTATACAATGCAGATCCTCATCAGCCATAAGTTCTGATCACATGCTCAAAGATAGTTTGACGATCTATGTTCGGCGAGGAGCCGCATGTGAGACCCAGCCAGCTGTTCTCAAACTACTGATTAAGCTTTGCACGAGCTTGATCTAAGGCTGTCACGATATTGATGCGAAGTGAGAACCTCACCCGTCGACTCCGTCGGGTCCGCAGATATGTGTCGCTAACAAAACCTTGTGCAACGGTAAGCAGGATCTCGTCTTCTCTAAGACGTCTGAGTGGTGTAATGATCTTCCAATGTTGGGTGCCTCTTGTTGCGTCGACCAATGACTAAGGTCCTTGCGGCTCAGCATATGTACGGCTCAGATGAGGCTTGACTTTGCGATGCTGGTCGGCGGACCTGACACAGACCGTGGCGCTTCTTTTCGGATCGTCGGTCCTGAACACTTGTCGTCCCAGTGTGTCGATAGCAGTGCGGGAACTGTAAAAGGACTGCCAACCGCTCTTGCCAGCAGTAAATAGTATAATGTGGTCTATGCCCTTTCTTGGCTCTCGCTTCGTACGCAGAACTTATTCTAGGCCATTTTGATAGCAAAGCACTGACCACGGCATGTCCCCTCGCCGCAAACGGACACCTTCCAACTGTTTGCACAGACTGGAAGCAGCAGAGAACAGTCGTTGCATAGCGGTGGACTCGACATGGCGCCCTTGCATATCTGGCTATCGTACTCATGACGTCAGGCGTAAAGTCGTCATTCTTACCTAGACGAGGACATTGAGAAGTCAACGATACTCGGTACATGGTGCGTAGCCCGCGAGCCTAGCTAAGGAAGGTCATGGACACGAGCGAAATCTCCATACCCCGTTAAGGCAGACTATTCGAAGTACACCGATCGTGAAGACAAACGAAACGAGAGATAAGGAGGAGCAGGAGATTACTAGCGTTGCAGACAGGTGAGCGTACCCGATACTCCTAGCAAACAATTGCGGAGGCGTCCCTTGCTTCATTTGCCGGCAACAGGATGCTGAACACTTGGAGAAGCGACTTCAATGACTACGTGCTACTAACTAACCACGAGAACCCGTAAGCTAAGAGCAGAAAAGAGCAGGAGATAGAGGTGAACGGAGGAAGGACAGATGGATGGGCTTACTTCAATTCAAGGAAGAAGTGAGGTAGTGATTATGTAATGTATTACAAGAGCCCTTCAGGTGCTAGCGCCGGGCGGAATAAATGAGAAGGGTGAGCTATGCAGGGTTCCGGATGGTGGCGGAAGGATGGAGCTCTTTGGTCTTGAGCCTTATGACCCCAACATCCCACCATCACTTTTACCACCACTGCCAGCGTATACCTGATGTCGACGGCGCTGTTTTTAGCAGTCTTTGGTTCACCCTCCCACCATCCCTGTACTTATATATGTAGTCTGCGAAATAACGCGCTGGCCATGCGCAGAGGATCCCTTACTTACTCCCCTACCTCACGCGGGGTGAGGACGGGGGGAGTAAGCTCACTACCACTACCTTGCACGCGGTGAGGACGGGGGGTCGTGAGGAAGGTCTCCTCTGCGGCGCCAGGGTCCCAAAACACACCATATCTCTACGATGTCAGTGACGACGAGAAGGTATAGACCTCAGGAAGAGCTATACCACAGGCTTGGCAACAACATGAAAAGATGGGATATACGTGGTATCTGGGCACAATGGAGGTCACTGTCACCAAATTTGTTATGTGAGGCTCCTCCGACTTCCCCGCAGCCCTGCGGACCAGCTGAGTGCAAGCCGTTGTATACGAGACGAATGCTGGTGCTTTACCAGGGTTTTACGAGTCATGAATCGATCGAAGCAGTCATCCGTGACGAGTGAATGCTCGGATACTTTTGCTAGCTTGAGCTGGCCACCGGGGATCGCATCTGGGAGAGACACGGGCCCATTAATCTTCACATCGACAGTGCCCATCAGTCGCTCACACAAAACCGCCCCGGTCACGTGAGTGGTGATATAGAGTTGAACTAGGCTCTGGCTTCGCCTCGGTGCGAACCTGCTGTCGAGGAGTCTACTTCTCGGTCGCTGAACTCGCCCTCTAGGACGCATTGTGAGACGAGCGAATCCGCGTTCATGCGGCAGCGCTGAGGGCTTCTCGACAGCGCGCATGGAGTCGGCGCGGGTTGGTATGTACCGACGTTGTTGCCGCAAACAGTCAATTGACAACCTCTGCCGCAACGACAATGGCGATAACAATACCTCCTAGTCAGCAAGCCCCGACCACGGCTGCATGCGCAAAAAATGTGCAGTCAGCGATCAACGATTTCTGCGTGCGATACCTAAACCCCAGCCAGCAAGAAGGACGGGGGAACGAGGAATGCTATGAGATCTTATGGGCGAGCTCGCGCATGCTACCTCTGTTGCAGTGGTAAAATATCACGCGTGTTACCCTCAGGTTAGTTACCCCACTCACATACATAATATGCAAAGACCCGATGGATTCACAGTCTCCTAATATGCAGACGCACCTAGTACCTTTCAATGTGCATGAGGAGCAGCGCCAGCGCTAGGACAGCTTCGTACCCCGGTAAGGACTTTAACCATGAACTACAGGACGACGTCCAGCTGCATCATGCTTTGGATCTAGCCGTTCGACATGGACGGCCCGATGAAAGGTGTCAAAGTTTCTAGTACAAACTTTTATTCGAGCGGCGGATACCAGAAAGTACTATAATTCACCAAGTCACACTAGACAAAATGATGCGCCGGGGCTTTGATTTACATCATGTTTGCGGTCAAAATGCATTCGATGAGTTCCCGGATATGATCAGCTTCCAAAAGCTCATACGCAAACACTGGAAAGGAATGCCCATGCTCGAGAGAGGTTATGTAGGTAGTGCGAATCCCAACAGAAGTCAGTGTCCACCGGCAGAACGACTGGACCTTTCTCTGTCGTCGATCTCGGACTTCTCCATGCCTTTGGCTTGCACTCGCTGCGCAAATACGTCTGTGGGTGTCGACAACCAACTCATGGAGGCCTGCAAATGAGGCTCCGACGAGGAGTTGGAACGCCTCCCAGATGCAGGAGCCAAACTCGACGCTGTGGAGCGATTCACCTTGCAGCAGATCGTGCGACTGCTTCTCGAGAACGACGCTGATGTGAATGCCGGAGACGAATATGATCAGACCGCATTAAAAGGAGCGACAGGACAGAGCGACGAAAGAAATAAGAGATTGCTACTAAGTCATAGGGTTAGCGTCGATCTGGAAAACTTCGATGGACAGGAAGCGATCCAACTTGTCACGAGCAGAGGGTTTCTCCCTCGTAGTGGAGCTGCTCGAACGTTACTCAGCGATACAACATATGATGAAGGAAATGCATAAGGACATCGAGTGATCGATTGTACAGAGCGTCCACCTGAGTGGCATGACAAACATAGTGATCTTCGATTTGCATGCGACGACAAGCGCACAAATTGCAGATGCTAGGAGCACAGCTAAAGCCTAGGAAAGGTCCACGGGAATGTGTAAATGATACACTGCTACGCCTCCCGGGCTTAAACGAGAAGGGAGGTAGCATTCGAATCGACGGTCACACCTCTTGCTGGTCGCTCATTAGCAATGTTGCCTACACGGAAACGCCCTTGAGTTCTCAGAGTACAAGCTCGGTGGATACGGCTTGAAGCTCAGCATCTATCTACACATCCCGCGCCTGGTCTCACCACTCCTGAACGCGCATTTCGCTTTCACTGTAGGCGAACACGGGAAGGCGGCGCACGGAGCGCGACTTACTCTGACTCTCTCTCGTCTGGCGCCACGACGCCGCTTCCTGTCGATCCAAAGCTAGGCACTCCGCTGGGAGTGACTAACATAAAAATCCGCTTCTACGTCCGTGAAACGGCGGGCAAATGGCGGGATCTCGGCTCCGCGCGCCTCAACATCTTACTCCCGCCACGCTTGGATTCTTCCCTCCCCGCAGATCCAAGCGTGACAGGCAAAGAAAAAGGCATCCTAGTGCAGGGCAAGACTAAAGGTGAGATGCTGCTCGATGCCACTTTGGGAGAGACGTGCTTCGAGCGCGTGGCGCGGACGGGGATCGCGGTCAGCGTGTGAGAGGAGCTTGTGGGGCCTAATGGGGAGAGGGGCCAGGCGAGACATGTGGGTAGGGTGTTGGGGGCGAAGGCGACGGTTTATATGGTGCAGATGAAATTTATGAGTTCTTGAGTTGTGTTACTGGGTGATGGGATGAGCGCTGACTTGATTGGATAGGAACGGGATACGGCGTGTACTTTTGGGCTGGTTGGGAAGTTGAGGTATTGATGGGGAAAGGGATATTGTCGTTTTGCCAAAGCGACGACATAGACGGTGGGAAGAGATGGGCTGAGTATGGTTGGGTTTAGCGTGTGGCGTTTTGGAAGCGATACCTTCTCTTTGCTTTCGTGTGTCTGCCTGGAAACAGCTGCGAGACCACTCTACTGCACGAACAAATACGTCACATAATGTCGATAGTACACTTCATTTGGACGCACGCAGAGCTGATCGACCTTGCTATAAAACGCCCATATCTCTCGCGCTCTACGGCTACACTATCGCCGGCAACAGCATCAGCATGCGTCCACCCTCATTCCTCCTATGGCTGACCCAGGTACACCCACCCCAACGCCTCGTCCTGTATTCCCAACCCCCTGACCTTGACAACATGCTCATCCCCCGGCACAATATCCAGCGCACTATCCTCGACCAACACACCCTCCCTCTCCTCAAACACCAGTCCCTTCGTAGGCTTCTTCGCAGAAACCCGGATCTCCTGGTGTCCCTCAGCCACAACCTCAACCCCCCGATCCGCAAAGTCAAGATATTTGAGTGGTTGCGGCCAGTCAATATCCCGCGATACGAGCGTATCATTAACCCAGATCCGCGTGGCGAGGACGTGCGGCTCGGTGACCGTATTGTCTATCTCGCTTTCGAAAACCGGGGTCGTGCCGTTGGCGACAATGGAGACGTCTTCCCAGCGCTTCGCCGGCTGGACATCTTCGCCTGTCGCGATGGAGATGTAGCGAAGCTCTACAGTCGCTTTGATTTCCTTGGTCCGATTACTGACTACCCAGACCCCGAATTTACTCGTCTTCGCAGGCCTGGCATGGACGACACTCCAATCGTGATGGGCTCTTTTGACCGCCACGGCGATGGGTGCGAGGACTCGCCGCATGGCGTAGTAAGCCGGCTTCTTGCGCAGGAAGTAGTCTACAATCGACCAGCTAGTCACAGGCCAGCAGTCATTCAGTTGCCAGACTAGAGCGCCACCGCAGAAGCGGTTCTGTCCCCACTGCTGTCTCCAGCCGCGGTAGCCGAACATCAGCGCTTCGGCCTGGCTGAGCTGCGTGAGGTGGATGAACTTCCGCAGATCGGTTTGCGTGCGAAAGTTCTCGACGAGGTATGTGGCGATGCGCCGTTCGTGACCGTCGGCTTTGTTGTGGAAATCTACCATGCGACTTTGAGGATACAGTTGCGATGGATCAGTTACGTAGTGCTTTATCGTGTCGATGTGAGGGAAGGCTTCCATGCCGAACTCGCTGTTGAAGCGGCCGCCGAGCGTGTCGAAGATTTGGTACTTCTCCTGCGTGCCGTGCCAGACGTTCCATTGGTGCATGTCGCCCACAGTGGGGTTTGAGGAGACTGTCCCATCGCCCCAGGGCGAGCCAGGATGGTAAGGGATGTGGGGCGATTGCGCGGCGACGACGTCCGGGAGGAGCTTTTCGTATATGTAGCGGGCAGGAAAGTCGGTTGTCAGCCAGGAGGCGGGGTCTTTGTCTTCGTAATCGTAGGTCAGATTGTAGGATTCTTGGACTTGGTAGTCTTCGTTGTTGCCGGCGTAGATTGCTAGACTGGGGTGGTGGCGCAGGCGGCGCGTTTGGCACGTGCATTCCTCTTCGATGGATCTGAGGATTGAGGGAAAGGCTGGGTAGTTTCCGCAGCCGAACATGAAGTCTTGCCAGACGAGCACGCCGAGCTCGTCGCAGAGGTCGTAGAAGATGTCGGATTCATAGATACCACCGCCCCAGACTCGGATCATTATCTGGTAGCCGTCTACCATCATTTCTAGCCATCTACGGTAGCGCTCGTCGGAGATTCTTGGGGTGAAGCTGTCTGCTGGGATCCAGTCGGACCCGCCACAGAACACATCAATACCGTTAAAGCGGAAGAAGAAGGTCTTGCCGATGTCGTCAGGCTGTTGAATGAGCTCGCCCCTCCGGAAGCCTGTTCGCTTCGAGAGCGAGTGGAAGTCATGTTTACCAGTCATCACAGTCGCCGTCACGGTGTACAGCGGCTGCTCGCCGTAGCCATGTGGATACCACAGCTTGGGTTCATGGACGTGAAACTCGACGGCCGCCTTGCCCTCACTGTCAACATCTGTCGTCCCTTTGAAGACCTCTTTGTCGCCAAAGGAAGCGTTGAAGTTGACATGCTTGCCCGAAGCACCATCGGTCGTAGCCGTGATCTTACCACTAACTTTAGTGAACGTGTCATCGACCTCGTAGTCAATTCGCAAGTCCTCGACGCGGGCCTGATATGTTTCAAGCCGAACAGCTTTCCACGGTCCGCAGGTCGTGAGTATCGGTCCCCAGTCCCAGCCGCTTGATCTAGTCAGCCCGTCCTCGTCCATGAAATGGCATACGGCAAGACTCACAAATGGTACTGCGCCTTTCGCACAGCCAATCGAGCCATATCGCCGTTGAACCCGACCCACTTGTGCTCCGGATGAGCATTCTTGACCTTTTGTGCTTCGGCTAACGCGGGCTTGAAGTCGATATTCAATACACTGTGGCTGCCTTTGCTAAGCTTGTCGGTAATGTCGACTCGATGCTCAATGAACATATTGTTACTCTCGAGAATGACCTTGCCATTGAGCTTCACAGTCGCATATGTATCGAGTCCATCAAAGGCTAGAACGTGCTTGGTATCTGCACCTGCTGCCGAAGGCGGTGGCAATGTGACTCGGTAGCTCCATGGCCTGTTGCCGACCCACTCGTATTTAAGCTCGTTGAAGCCGAGGAACGGGTCCTCGATTCTGGAAGAGTTATTAGCGATCCGTCGACGACACTGCAGATGTGACCGGAAGCATACATCTTGTGGTCCAAGAGATCGAGATGGACATTCGTTGGCACGCGAGCAACGCTCAGCCACTCGTCGTCTGTGTCGGTCTGTTTAAACGTCCATCCTGTTGCGAGTTCCTGACTCGAGGCTGCTGTCGCCATGACTCTGAGACAGCGCTAGTGGTAGGGTGAGCGAACATGAGCCGAAGGAGAGAGAATGGGAATTGAGAAGCAAGAGATGTAGTGGACAAGTCCTACACAGAAACGATCTTACAACGTAAGCTCACCAGCTCACTCGGAAAAATCCAACGCGTTCGCGCCTCGAGATTCAGAGAAAAGATGATGTTGTAAGTCGATGCGGACTTGTCGTGTCGTCCGAGAGAGAAGTATCTTGCGGAGAGACATCATGAGGTTAGCCTTCGGAGACTCGGCGGTGGACCTTCCGTTCCTAATAAAGCAGATTGACAGGGTATCTGTAGGACCAAGCTTGGCGGAACAGCTTCCCGGTCAGCTTAGTATGATCCCTACAGATGAGTGAGCTGACAGACGCTCCCTGCCACCGTTCGTGAAACTGTGGATGTACTGAACGCTGCGGACGCCGTTGGTGAGGTTTTTCCGTCGATGAGTAGGGCGTAGCCGGTAAGGTCTCCGACGAGTAAGCAGCATGGCGGGCTACGAAGTTGCCACCATCGAGTCCCTGTCGATCAACCTCACTTCAGAGGGAGGTGTCAACAAGTACCTAGCCAAAGCCCACGTCCGGCTAGTTGCACAGGCGACAGGCTTTTCCTCTGGTCTCATCGCCCAGGAGGGCGAAAAGGGTGCGTACTACTCCGAAAGCGATCAGAAGCGGCATTGGCGACAGGACCGCTATTTCTACTGTGTCACAGGGTCCAACGAGCCAGACTGCTACATCACGTACGATATTGGAAAGGACATCCTCACGCTCTGGCTGCCGACGATCGACTACACGAGAGTTTTCTACAATGGCCACACGAGCACTGTCGAGGAGGCGCTCGACAGATACGACATCGACCAGCGCAGAGTACCCCAAGAAAGGGAACCGTGTTGTTCAACCCAAGGTACTCTTCTTGCAATCTTCCCAGTACGACAGTCCGCTGCTCTCGCTATTCCACTCCGCGAAGCGCTTCAAGAAAGCTACTTCTGACTCCCCGATGGATACTACAAGATTGAAGGCAGCGATGAACGCCTGCCGTGCCGTCAAGGACAGAGACGAGATCGAGCTGATTCGTAAAGCGAATGATGTTTCTTCGGAAGCTCACAAGGCGATCCTCACGCACCTCAAGGACCTCAATTCGGAAGAGGTCTGTTTCTCAATGTGTGTCTGTCCAGAGACGCGCATGAGCAAGCCTACGGGCCGATCATGGGCTCTGGTCCGCGTGCTGGGGTCTTGCACTATATGGCGAATGAGCATAAGTTCGGCGATAACCAGCTGCTTCTTGTGGACCGAAGAAATGGGTCGTGAATGTACTCGGCGGAGTTTTGTATTACCTTTCCGTCCGAGTGGCTCTATTAGGCGAAACTTGCGGGAAGGCATTGGAGGACTCGAGCATGTGGGCGAACAGTTGAACGATCGGGGCTTCATCGACGGCAGACCCAGGCATGGAATCGAGACGGGTGGTGGCGGTGGCAATGTCTCGCGCGATAGTAGCTTGAGACATAGGGAAAGGACTGTTAACGTGAAATGTGGCTCGCCACCCAGGTTGGCTCGCTACGTAACGTCCAGGCTGGTCATGGAGCGAACATGGAGCGAACGTTCAGCTCGCTCCATTGCAATGGAGCGAGCGAACAGCGAGTGAGATGAACTGAGCGGAACGAGCAAAAGTGATATGAACGTTCACTTTGCTCCGGAGCACCACATACCCCTCGCTTAACGCGGATAGAGTTCGTGCCGAGCCGTCCACGGCCCGAAAGTCTCCGGTCCCTGAGCCCTACAAGAGTCTAAACTAGATAGCCGTTAAAGTGTCCTTGCGTTGACCTTTGGTATCAAGACCCAAATCTTGTAGAAGTTGTAAATTACTTCTATAGTATCTAGACTGTATAACCTTAGAGTTCCACGATCTATCGTCAAAATTACGGGCCGAGATTGTGGATATCCTTCGTTCCGACTGCTGCATTCTAAGCTTAGTCACCTCAAGGGAGCGAACTGAACGGAGCGAGCATTTCAGTCGTTTCTATTGAACGGAGCAAATGAGCATACGCTCGGAAGGAACGAAACGAGCGTTTCCTCTTGCTCTGTTCCGTTCGCTCCATGACCAGCCTGGTAACGTCTATCCCTGAGGTGTATTCAAGCTATATGGCACACTTGTCACAGGTGATTTGCAGGGAAGTGCATCGACCTGCCAGGTTTGTGAGTTCAGTGATGTCTACTAACAAGCGGGTCAAGAGACTCGAAGGTTCAGGTCCGAGAGAAACGGGTAGCCAAGCATTGCAATGACAGCGGCGTCTGAACTTTCCAAGCAGAATCATATGCACGGCCTCATTCCGCAGACCACAAGTTGAAGAACGTGGCCTTGTTCACGAGACTTCGCCATGATCTGCTAGAGCACGGAATGATTTCGGCACGCTAAGTGGAAGACCCTGTGCTAGTGACTGATTAGCTCGGTCGGACATAATCGCTTACGTGACGATGGCAGCGAGATAAAGTCCTATTAGTATGCGGCTCTACTAGGCAGTAGCAAGGAAATCTCGTCACATGGCAGATGGATGCTTCCAGAAACTTTAGCATGCGCCACAGTCGATCCCGGCGCTAGCAATAATACTGTGATTTTCTGTGACTTAGGTGACACACAGTAACATAAATTACATGATTAACTTGACTCGCTCATTTACGCTAATGCACGTACAAATCACGCCACATCAGAACACCCAATCCTTCGCTAAACGGAATTCTCGGGTACGTGTCTCTTCTGTCAAGTCGCATTGGAATTGCGGGACAAAATGCTATACCGTTTTGTCCTATCGTCTAATGCTTTTAGAGATGGCAACACTCCTCGGAACGTGATCTAGCAGGCGTAAAGTGGAAAAGCCATGACCGGCGGTATGAATAAAATAATCGACTGCTTAAGCTCACTGCTCTTATCCAAGAGTACAACACCGAAAATGTGACCAATGTAGCAACGAAGCTACTGAATGAAGGAGTAAATCGGTCCACTCTGCAAGCGAAGTTGCGCTTCCCACAGCTTGCTGAGGTTTCGCCAGCACAAAGCATCGGAAGCTGAGGCGGCTAAGAACGAGGCGAAGTCCATCCACAGCGTCTTAGGAGAAGATGAAGTCCAACACAACCTTGATATGCCACTACGCGCGCAGCCAATCCGAGCGATACCTGTGGGTATGTACTCCTACTCCGTTTTGCGGATGGAAGGATCACGCTGGGTCATAATTATAGGTCTTACTAGACAAGGCAAACCATTGAGCGGTTCGCTATATTCTGTGTACCCAGACCTGGAAATCCAACATAAACTTCTCGCAGAAGTTCAAAGGACACTTGAGGCAGTGTATTTTGGGTTCGCGGTGCAGAACATGCAGGGTGTCTTGGAGCAGAATGGCTGGGACTGCGCAGAGTCCGTTGAGCTGAGCATCTGGACTGTAGTCCTCAGATCACGTGAAAACTTGTTTACCGAGGCGGAGATCGGCGACATCGGCAAGCCCTTTGGCAAATTTCTCAGCGCCATCGTCAACATACGACATACTGCCGTACATCGACTGAAAGTGACTGCTGGTTCACTTGAGCGCTTCCTGCAAGACGCGGAAGGCTTAATTCGACTGCTGAGGAATAAGAGTATGCCCTTGAAGATGGCACAACTACGGCGTAGATTACATTTCAGCATTGGTGAGATTGAACGAAACAAAAATTTACTAGGGGCCAAGATCTCTGCGACTCAGAAGGAACATGGTTTCAAGAAGGCAGAACTCGACCGTATGGAGAGTGCTGCAATTGCCGAGATGATCCTCGAAGATTCGGAGTACGAAAGACTAGTTGGAGAGCGCCTCGAGCGCGATACCGATCTGGCGGGCGTGGATCATGGCAGTACCGTACAAGGCCAGGACGAAACATATCTAGAAATGGAGTCGGAGATCAGTGGACTTGAGAACGGGTCGAGTGGTAACAACCATCAGAGCGGCGAAGCGGACTCGTGATACAAACTTGTACTCACCTTCTTTACATTTGGATAGAGAGTGAAGAGCAATTTTCCCTTTGCTTTGTAATAAAGTGAATGTAGCATTCAAGATGATGATACGGCTACTGCATGAATACAACATGATATCATGGTATGCCTTCACAGAACGCCCTCCTCGATTGACACTCTTGACTATTGCTGCTCTGCAGTCCACTCGAGGCCACGGTCGCACGCAGTCTGTTGTCGCGTGTGACTGTTCAAGTAACGCCTTCAACGCTCTGCCGCCTGTAACACCTTACTCTTTTTCTCTAGATGTGGATGACTGTCAATCAACACCCAGACGTCGCCGGGCTATACCGCACAGTCGCAGCTAGCGCCTCATCTCTTACCGAGTAGTCAATCAACTTCCCCACCCCAGGCACTATCGCCTCGTTGAAGTTGAAATCCGCAGGCACCAACTCGAAGCCCCGAAACTGACTCCTCACATCGATCACATTCAGCAGTCCCTGGCGATTCATAGTGAAATTTCCACCGGGCGACGAGGTTTCGCCCGTCAGCGGATTCGTCGCAGCAAGGTACGCCGACTTGGCGACGGTAATGGAGACATTGAGTTGGTTCTTGATGGCCTCAATGCTGCACCCCTGTCGCGTGGGAGTGGCCAGATACTGGTTCGCGGCGTACATGGCCGCCTTGAAGGTGCGGATTAGGGCACGTGAGGTCGTATTCTGGAGCGCAGACTCGCGCACCGTGAAGGCGGACGAGGTGAAGGGCTGGATGAAGTCCGCAACGCTAGCGAGGATGATCGGGCGTTGCGGCTCATATGCATCTCGCGCCTCGCTCGTGAAGGGATACGTTAGGATCGTCGCGTAGACTGCTGTCCCGTTTGGCAACGAGCCGGCTACAAGATCGGCGTAGCGGATCACGGTTGAGCCCACCACCTCGCGAGGATATCAGTAGAGCACACAGCGTTGTCTCGGAGATATGGTTACGGACCCGAAATGTGTAGTCGCCGTTCTCCAGGTACAGCCCGTACCTCGAGAGCACCTTGCGGAGAATGAACGCATATCCGCTCACGGGCGAGTCGACCATGAGAGAAAAGCCCTTCAGCTGGTCCACGCGCGTGATGTTCGGGATGGAGGCAATGGTGAGTTCCGGTGCCTGGTCCAGCTGTCCAGTCACAGTGAGGCTCTGGTTCGAGTTGAAGCGCAGGTTCACCGCATTATCGATGGTCCCGGTCATGATGTCGTAGCCGCCATTGAGAAGCGTGGCGTATCCGTACGTCGAATTCGGTACCTGCAGGTAGGTCACGTTCAAGCCGTAGGCTGTGAAGAATCCTAGCTGGTTCGCGATCGAGTAGGTCGCTGTCTGCGTGAAGGCGCCGTAGTTGACATGTTGGAGAGCAGCGGCGATTGGAGCGCCCGCTGCGAGGCTGCTGAGGAGGAGGAGTGTTGTACGCATGTTAAGTTTCAAGAGATGCATCCACGGGTTTAGTCAGGTGTGAGTGCTAACTTGAGTTCAAATGTGGGTTCACGGGTGTGCAGGTTGTAAGGGCGAGGTCTCAGCAGGAACTTCCCATCGTTTCATGTTTCGGTCGAAGTGGAAGCGACCTGACGATCATTGATCTAGCAGTGCATGACGCTGAGTGCATATGCATCCATGTGTCGATCTCCTTCCTGATCTATTGGCCGGCTATGCCAGATTCGCTTGACGCTACGGCGCCGCTTACAGGAACACGACGAGGGAAGACTGGACAATGTGTGATTTGCATCGAGTATGTGTATTGCGACGCTAACAATGACGGCAACGAAGGACAGCGGCTATTGCGGTGCGAGCAAGCCTGGTATGACCTCTTCGAAGAGGATTAGTGCAGTGGCGGCTTTTCGGCCAAATAGCACGTGCGATTGCGGGCTTGCTTGACACCTTGCCACGTCGACTGGGGTAGGGCAGATCTTGCCCAGATGTGGTACTCGAGGATCGAGGCAGGCTATTGAGATCGGATAGGGTGCCCCGGGACTAGCATGCCGCGCCGATGCGGATGTCCTGGCCGGCATCTACTAGCAAGGATACAGCATTCGGGTGGACTTTGTGTACTCCTGACGAGGAACATCGCCATTTGCGCCCTCAGTTATGACCATCTTTCTACGTCTGTTCCTACGTTGTCCGCAACCGTAATCAACTCGAAGCATTCTTCCAGCGCTTTGAACACCGACCTTGTCTGGCCCTACTGCCGGTGGTGGACACGTCGCAACCGCCATGATCCATCCCCAAGCTTCAGCCGCGGGCCTACCACCGAACCCCCGTGGGCATGAAATGGCAGTGGTTAGCATCAGCATGTGTGTTTTAGCAGGCGTTTTGATGCTCTGCCGCCTGTTTACTCGCATTTTCACGGCCAGTGCCGTCGGATGGGACGATTACACGTTGGTAGCCTCGATGCTGCTCGCAGTAGGCATGACCGCATGCTTCCAGATGGGTACGTTGTCATCTCAAAACGAAAGCTGACGATCGCTGATCGATCGCAGAGGTCTTCTATGGCATGGGCTTGCACACGGCCGAGGTCAAGAATCTGGATTACAGGGTGCTTGCGTTCACTGTTCGTATGCTTGATATGACACCACAGGGACCCAGCTAAAACCAAAAAGTGGCTGTGGGTCGCGCAGCTCCTCTACAAGTTTGCCAACGCCATGACGAAAATCTCCATCGCCCTGCTGTATTTGAGAATATTCCCATGCCCGAAGTTCCGGCGCATGACCTTCGCATTCATCGCGTTTGTCGTTGCGTACTGTACCTCGGCCTTGTTTACCAGCATCTTCCAGTGCAGGTAAGTGCACCACGTATCCTTTGCCAAATCAGTACGGTTGACATTGGATGATGTAGCCCGATCGAGAAGGCGTGGAGAAAAACCATGGACGGCCACTGCATTGACATTGGCATCGTCTGGTTCGTCAACTCGGCCATGACACTCACCGCAGACACCTTCCTCATCGCGCTGCCCATAACCAACATAATCCGCCTACAGCTGCCGAAAGGGCAAAAAGCGGCGCTGCTCTTCGTCTTCAGCTTGGGCATGTTCGTTATGGCTTGCACCATCGTGCGCTGCGTCCAGCTGGGTCCGGCAATCTCCCAGAAAGACATCCTCTGTAAGCGCCGAGAGTATTCCCTCCCTACCCACCCTCGCAGGGCACTGACCTGAAAACAGATTATCAAGCGAGCTCCAACAGCTGGACCTTGCTCGAAGTGGACGTCTCCATCATCTGTGCGTCGCTGCCCATACTGCGCACACCGTTCATCAAGCTTGTCTCGCGCTTCTGCAGCAATTCGACCCGTGTGAATTCGGGCGGGATGTCAGGCGGGCGGGCCCACGGCCCCAGCGAGATCAGCATGCAAGATCAGTCGTTCTGGCGCAAAGCGGGACAGACACATGCTCGCGGGCTGCAACGCACGCTGGACGATGAAACGGCCAGTGACGAGGAGCGCATCTTGAGCCCGCACGAGACTCGTATGACAGAGTTCAGGTGCGATCGAGACAAGCCGGCCACAGCGAGGTCGGGTAGCTTTGCTGGATGATGGAATGCACTCGCACGTGTATGCCCTAGATGATCTGTATGACGCAGCATTGTCCACCCAGCGACGATCGATAGTCGAGCCCTTCGCCAATCTACTTCGAGTACAGGTCAAACATCTGCATCCTCGACTAGCCGGCTTTAGGAATGCGCGATTTAAGCGTGCGGACTAAGCCCCAATCATCTACCGGGTCAACCCATGGTTCCCCTCGAGTGGCCTCGAGATTTGAAGCGGAAAGCATCGGCCATCTGCGTCACTCCCGTGCACCGAGTGTCAGGTGTTCTCAAATGCCTACGCATGAACGTCAAAACTGGCGAAAATGTCACTGTCAACGGCTGCGAGTATACTCGCATCCCGCAGACGTCCTCCAGGTGCTAGAATGTGTGGTCCGCGACCCGGCGGTCCTTGATCTTGGCAGAGCTCTTTGTGAAGCGCGATATGGGGCTGCACCACATGATAGGGAGCCGGTTCATTACAGCGCGAGCTTCTTCGTCCAATCAGCGTCTTTCCTGAGCCCGCACACAACCCGTCCGTTAAGCCCAGTAACATGATTCGAGAAGCAACAAGCCAGCACTACGCAGCCATGGGCATCATGAAGATACTCATCTTCGGCTGTGACTTCTCGCACACATTCAGAGTCAACGAGCGGCGCGGCCGAATTGGCTGTACGCGATTGTGAAGGCAGGGCCAGGTGATTATACCTTATTGCTCCCACAGGTGCTGCGATAACTTCTTGCAAGATCCCGAGTCGAGAGAGCGTAATGCAGAGACCCAGGGTGAGATGGAGGTTGCGCAGGCCATGCGTGTTCGCCTGCAGGAGCTCGAAACTACGCATTGATGTTGTGCGTCGACAAGGGCGATGCTTGGTTGGGTTTGCTGAAGAAAGGAGACTCTTCTGTTTTGAAGGGCAAAAGGCGGATCAAAAACGTATGGAAGGGTTTGAGTTGTCAACTGGAAGAAGTGCATAGCGACCATGGCTTTCGCTGGCATTTTGCTTGCTGCAAATATCAAATGTGGTTACGACGCTCTGATCTGTAGCCTGGCTAGAGCCGTCATCTCCGTGACCTTGGTGTTACTTTCAGTGCTAGCCTTTCCAGCGATCGTTTCCTAGCTTAATTAGTCACTTTGCTGGCTACACCGATAGTCATATCACGCTCAGCTTATAGGCATACATACCAGATTCGCGACACACGCATTCTAGACTCGACCACATCATGTTGACGATCCAAGCTCAGCGAAGCTTGTGGTGGATTAAAATTCCATCCGCTTCGGGACCGGAGCACGAAGCTCCGGAAGATTGCCCTCCCAGCAGCGATCTCTCTACTGCTTCACGCCTGCACACGCACAACTCGCCCTCAGAAATAACGGGTTCAAGCACTAAATTCTGCAGTGCGGGCAACAATGCATGATGGCGGCTCCTGCAACATGCATTACACCCATTGGAGGACTCACTTGTGTTGCCAGAAACTCCGTCACTGTGCAAGACAGCATTGCCTGTATGGAGATCATTACGGGCAACAACGGCTTCAAGAGGCCCGTCATTCCTCAGGCGTGACGTCGCATAGCCTCCACCAGGGTCTAAACGGCTCGGTAAGTCGAGAGCAGAGGTCACTGGAGGTATAAATTACCTGCTTCTCTCAGTCGATGAGAATGACCATCGTTCCTAATTTCTCCCCTCCTGAATTGCAATATGAAGCTCTCTTCGCACCTTGCCTCCGCACTCCTTTCCTTCCTTGCCTGTGCAACGATCTATCAGAATCAGCAAGTCCGCGAGACGAACTATCCGAATACCACGGTCGAACCAATCGCTCGACAGAGCTCGACATGGCGCGCGTACTTACCCAATGCCCACGAGCTATCGTACAAAGGCCGTTGAGACAGCAAGTACATCTCCTAGTGGTAGGCGCAAAGTCAACCTCAGCATAATGGCTAGTCTTGAGGGCACAAGCTCATAGTCGATCAAAATCAGCTCCCGGCCTCAAGTTCGGCTTCCAGGCTGAGCAGGTCGCCATAAGCTTCGGCCCGTACACCTCTCATGGCGTGCTCGTCACCTCCCGTCTCGATGGTCAAGACTGGTAGCTCACCAACGTGACTGCAAATTCGACCAATCTCCTGGTCACCCCATCGTCCGAAGGCTACAACCTCACTTCGCCATCCGGTGCCGTACAGACCCTAGAGATCCGAGTCACAAACTGGGCGTACGGCATCCAGATCGCTGATGCGTACGTCGCTGGTGGAGCACGCAAGTTAGTCAAAATCCCTTCGTACACTCGGACCATGGAGCTTATCGGTGATTCTTTATCGGCTGGTCAGTATACAACACTCGAAGGCATGAGTAGCTATGCCTGGGGTCTGATGTATGGTTTCGGTCACGTCGAGTTCAGCATCACTACCTACCCTGGCATCTGTCTTCATGATGGGAAGTGCTACGGCAACTTGCGTGTTCAGACGTACCAGTGGCTAAAAGTGTCCGATACAAGTGATCGCGCGATCCAGATCTACGGCGACAGTGCGTGATCTCTACCTACTCATATTTCAAACCCGCATAGATGGTGGATGTGCGCTGACTGATGTTTTAGACCCACCCGAGTGGAACTTCCTCGCCCCCCCTGCCGCAGACATTACGTTGATCAACATCGGCACAAACGACAACAACACAGCCAACAACGTCACGTCCGCCCAATTCACAGCCTCCTACATCCAGCTCATCAACGAAACCCATGCCGAATGGCCGCACACCCAGATCATCGTCCTATCGTTGTGGTCAGGTTTCAATCGCGCAAGCAACACATGGGCGCAAGGTGCTAGCTTCCTCAACGAAATTCAGATGGTCGTGAACCACTTCAACGGCGGAAGTCTAGATCAGTACGGAAGAAAGGGTTTCGTGCATTACTTTGATACAACCGGGATCCTCGAGCACAATGACATCAGACCGCAGTACAATCCTACAGACTTTGGCCATGTCAAGCTCGCCAGTCATCTGATGCAGTATATCAAGTTGACTATTGGGTAGGACTTGAAGCAGACGGGACCGGAGGTGTGGCATAATACGTTGTATTGGAACGATATGCCAAATTACTAAGCAAACACTCGTCAGGCAATCGCGAGGGTAATAGTAGGTCGAATTACCAAACAATACAATCGTATTAGAGTTGTACAGGTGTCTGTAGCTCTTCGTGCTCGTTTTGTCGCACAACCACTCAATGCATCCACAACGTGTTACGCTATCGAAGTAACGTCACCTCCATGCACGGCCTAGCACTCAATGACAACAACTGCAACATGCCCCCAACAGACCACCCAAGTACCTCACTTTTACAGTCCAACGTACAGTACACCCACATTAGTCATGGCACCCAAACCCCGCACCTCCACTCCCCGTACCGCCTCCGCCGAATCCCGCTCGAAAAGCACTCTCTCCTCGCAAAATAAAGCCACGGACCCCATCTCTCCGCAATCCGCTAAGGCAACGGCGCAGAGAAAAACTTCGACCATGACTAACATCCACAAATGATCGCCTGGCTAGCCCCATGACCTCAATAACTGTACAGCCCTCACACCGCAGCAGAGTATCCACTCCACCAATCAAAACAGCGCCAAAGGATTGGTTGCATTCTCCGGCGCATCTGAATCACATCCCAATGCTCCTGAATACAGCTCGGATCGAATCTGTAGATGTCCGTAATCGCTAGCGGCTGAGGCGTCAATCCATCTACTCGGAAATGAATCCACCCGATTGAGTCGTCAAACCCAAGATGCAAGATTGTGATTGTCGTGGTCTGCCAGAAGGGCGACAGATATGAGATTGCCGCAGCTGCGCCTTGGCCGACTGAGGGGTTGTGCTGAATGTAATCCGCCGAGACGAAGGAGCCGTAAGCGACCGTCAAGTTCTTTACGATGTAGAACTCGTTGACGAATTGGGTCCATCGTTCGGCCTGCTCCCACGTTGTGATTGCGGCCGTTTTACAATAAGTGTCTGGAAAGACTGAAGCTCCGGGAGTTGAAGTCGAGCTGGAAGTGGCAGCAACGGTTGAACACAGCAGTGGCAGCAGTAGCAGCAGCAGTGTCTTGATGTGGAAGTGCATCATGGTAGCTAGCACTTCGAAGGTGAGGTGACCTTGTGCTTTGGGAGGCGGTATTTAGTCTCGCAATTAGGAGGACTATTGTGTGCCTAGATCGAGCTTGACGAACGTTCTTCAGCATTAAAGGGACTATGTCCCCCCACACTGGAGCGCGTTCGGAATCAAGTGGTTCATCTGGCATTTCAATCCCTCACATTTCGCACCATTGAAGCTACTCCCCCACTTGATGCCGTGAAGGACTGTGCGGGTCATCGATTCGGCAGGTTACGGAGACACGTTAAGGCTCAGGCAAGTAGTGCTTCTACTACTTGAAACAAGGGTCGCTAGCTAGTCAAGCGTTTCTGGACCCACCGGAAGAGACTGGAAAGCTAGCGAAGAGCAGGGCGAAGAACCTCACTCATTCGTCGCTACTCTGCAAGACGGAGCTTTGTCCGGGAATAGCCCACCATTCCAAGCATCTGCAAATCCGGTGCCTCGAACCCATGGTTCAGTTCTTCCTGGACCTGCCTAACCCGCCCCTCACCAATTCAATGACTTGACGATCGCTCTAGCAGTTTTCAGATATCCCTGTCTAGCAACAGCGAAGCCTGGTTGGCCCTCGTTGCCGCTGAGCTTGTCCCTCGATTGAAGTGCCACC
Organism: Cryoendolithus antarcticus; assembly: GCA_002077065.1. NCBI lineage: Eukaryota > Fungi > Ascomycota > Dothideomycetes > Cladosporiales > Cladosporiaceae > Cryoendolithus > Cryoendolithus antarcticus. The sequence goes on from NAJO01000088.1 coordinate 35,465, forward strand.
TCCCTTTTCGCTCAAATCCGGATCGTAGCACAGCATCATTGGCACATTCCCGTGGGTCTTTCGTAAGCTTGGGCTGTGCTCTCAGTATCTGCGACGTGTGCGCTGGTCATCTCATGCGGATCGAAGATAGTCATCTCTATCGTCCCATCCATATTTACGCTCCGTAAAACCGATTCACTCTAACAATCTCATGCATTTCCTCTAGTTTATGTTGTATCGCTATCTCCGGAGTGATGTTCGAGCAGGTCGACTACGGGGGAGCACCGTCTGCTCACGTGGAAATGGACAGCTTCCTGGCCATCGAAGTCTTTCAATCAACGCAGGCCAGATGACTTAGTACCAATCTCACAGTTTTTTGTCGCCCTGCCCTGCCGCTCCGTTTATTAACGCTGTCTGATCGACTTCGTCTCTGGCGTTCAAATCGGCGTCGTTGTCGAGAAGCAATCGAACAGCCTCCCAGGACTCGCTACGAGCAGCGCATTGAATTGCTGTCTGTTGGATGGGACTGTAACTTTCTGCAAGCACTCCCGCATCAAGTAGAGCCTGCACAGAGGGCGTTGAACCACGATCTGCTGCAGGATGAATCGCTAACAACGAATTGGGGTTGGCTCCTACGTGCAGAAAGCATTTGACCTCCTCGTCGGAGACTTGTTTATAGGCGTCCACGATTAATTGTCTACGTCTACGGACGTACTTTTGCGGAGCCATGGGCATGCAGAAGTTCGGAAATGGATGACAGAGAAAGGTCCAGTCGTTTTGGCGGTGGAAGTTCACTTCCGTTGGAAACCAGCATCTATTGGCATAACGAAAGGAGTCCCTCGTGCCTATCCTTATTGCATAGCGTCCGTTGTATCCATCGGGGGACGTCCTCAAGATGTCTTGCGTACGACCAGGGTGGTCGTTCGAGTGACAACAAGATGGCATTTAGCTCTCTGAATTGTTCAGGATGTTTGAGTGCGACGAGAATCCGAAGAAACATAGGTTCCATGGAGAACATGTCTACTGATCGCCCACGAATGCTCCCTCCCTCCATCTCGGGGGTCCAGCACTCCCACGGCCCTGAGGCATTACGACTGAGTTGCGTGATCGGCAATAGTCTTCCCACATCCGTTTGTGATATGCCAAAGTCTGCCAGAAGAGTCACGTCGCCGTTGTTCAAGATACTCGACGACTTGATGTCCCTGTTGCGAACACCAAGAGAGTGAATGTAATGTACCGCACGTACCAAACATCCAAATCACTTTGGACTTGGCGGCTTGTTCGGCCTCGCCGGAGGTGATCTTGAAGATTGGCGTCCGCACGATCCGATGATGGAAACAAATTCGATTCGAAGTGCGTTGCCCGTTACTCTGCTAATCGGAAAGCGGATAAGCTAGCGTCTGCAGTCTCACAGGTTTTCGTGTCACTAGGTACCCCACAATCACTTGCACTAGATTCAAGAATGGAAGTCGGAAGACGGAGCAGTCTTACGCCGGGTCTGGTCATTGGCGGTCGCCGTCCCCTTCTAGCGCGACCGTTGTCGACGTACCAGACGCTGCCGCCATGCCTAGAACGGATTACAATGGCCTACAAAGCGTATTTACTGGAGATTCGAAGGCAACGTCAGGAGCCTTCGCCAACTTGGCTTTCAAATCAGAACTGACATATCAGTGCATGTTGCTCGATTGGTGCTTATATTGGAGGGGTTGATAATCAGTTTGTACGAACGGATTCGAGTGCAATAAGATACTGTAAGATGGCTATCGACCTGTAAAGTTCCTCTCGTTCTTTCACTCGACTACAGTATCATCAAATATCACGGATCATCGTCCAAGTGTCCAATCCTAGCGAACATGGCCGCCATCCCATTAGACTCCAAGAGTGTAGCCCAGCTATCTCACCTGCAAGGCCGATCACTATCCTCCCTACTCAAAGCGAATGACATTCTCAACATCAACCACCGAAAGAACCACGTCATTTTCAATCACGAAAACATCGATGGGGTGTTCATGCATGTAAGTGCCTTTCCTGTACTTTCAGCAAACCCGAAGCTCATTGCGCCAAACAGAACCACATCGCCCACCATACCCTCACCGTTTTAGCCCTCGGAGGAACATCTACGGATTTGGACTCGCACTTCCAGGCGAACAATGCGTATCAACGTGCTCAACCGAGCGACGCAGCAGGCAATGTCACCGAGCTAGACGACCTCAGAAGTTGGGAGACCGCCTTTGGGCAAGAAGATAACTACGGTTGGTTCTTGTACTTCTTTGAGGCGCAGCTTGAATCCCGGCCCGTTGAGGAAGTGCTCGACTTGTATCTTTTCTCCGATACGTACATCGCCCGTAGTATGATGGTACGGATGTTCATGGGTACGTGATCTTCTTCTTGCTAGTAGTAAGGAAGAATTTGACAAGATTCTAGGATTCGTGCACCCATTTATCCACCTCGGACTTGGTGTCGAATTCCAACAGCCGGCAATTGTCGCCGAAGCGCTCGCGCAGGCGTGCATCCATCATGATAACTACCTGTTCCCCTCCTTCCATGACACGGAAAAGGGCAGCGCTAATGGTCACTCTAGAGGCAGCCTCATGGTTGACCTGCTCGCCGAAGCTCGTGTTGAGCACAAGATCCAGAGTTCCACAAGTTTCTCAACGTTCGAGAGGCTGGAAGACGGCGTCCTACAGAACGCTCGTCTCGAGATCACACGTATTGCTAGCCGCTGGAGTGTCGAATCCAGAGATGTGGATCGTGTCGCAGCTGAGTTACTGAATGCCTCAGGTAGCCGTATGGGGACCTGGATGAACTCGACGGAAGCTGACACCCACGATAGTGTTTCTTGTTGCTGGAGCTCAGAGGCCACCACACCCTGTCAGGTTCGACTTCTTCCTGATGCACTTGTTGAACGCTGCAATGTTTCTGTCAGCACTGATGGCGCTTCCGAGAATTGGGAACGAGGCCAAAGCGCACCTATTGGAGAGCTTCGGTCGTTACATGATCCTGCTCTACGCTGCAGAAGGCTCGCCCCATCTTGATATGACACCCGTCAATCAGCAAAGTCCCTTGGGGCCGGGAGGTTGGACTGATACCATCGCGCGGATCACGACCTATTGTGACGACGGTCACGCCTCGAAGATGATCCGAGCGCTAGCGCACGCGGAAAAGGTGTGCGAGGCGTACGAGGGCCAACCAGGCTTCGCTGTTTCTGAGCAAGGGTATCTCAAAGCTGCTGAAGCGATCGTCAAGTCATTGAACTGGGGAGGGGCGGGTCCAGCAAGTCCAGGGCGAACTGAACCATGGGTTCGAGGTGCCGGATTCGCAGATGCTTGGAATGGTGGGCTGTTCCCCTACAAAGATCCCTCGGGCAGAGCTGCAACGAACAAGTGAAACTCTTCGCCCTGTTGTTCGCTAGCTCTACAGTCATTTCCGGTGGGGCCGAAAAAGCTTACTCTAGCTAGGGACCTTCATGTAAGGTAACAGGACTCTACTTGCCTGAGCCCGAATATGTCTCCGCATCTGGCTCAATATGAGACCCACACTGTTTGCATTGTCTCCACGGGCTCATGTACGGGAGTGACTTCGATGATACGGAATATGAGGGAAAGCATGCCAGATGAACGACTTGATTCCGAGCGCAGAGTCAGGTGACTCGTCGAGATTCGTCATGGCCGGAATGGTGTCTTCCCGGCCGGGGCATCTCTACCTCGTTACGCAACTCTGGAACTAAGCACATCTTCGGGCCTTAACTGTTCCCCCGTGTGCTGCATGCATGTCGAGGTCAAGTGAATTTGTATGTCGAGACCTGCGACTCGCGGTAATAGACCTCAAAGACCCCAGATAAATGCCGCCGCGAACTCGCGACCTGATATCAGGCTGTTGGAAGACCATGTAATCTCGATCGAGCAAAACCTGTACGGCGGTGAAGAGAAGCGAAACAATTCTCTGCACCACGCAAACTGAGACTGAAATCTCACAAGGAGGTCTTCGATATACGAAGTCGTGGAGCTGAGATTAGCTCAACGTTGAAGCCGATATCCAGTAGCGTTTGCACGACGGCCAGTATTACACTGCCCGAGCAATGGTAGCATTGGCTCAATATTGACAGTCGACACCTGCACACTGTTGTCCTCGCCACCCGGAACTCCACCGCCTATGATCATGATAAGTCCAGGATCGTCAGGCATGACCATCAGTGCACGGGTGTAGCTCGACCCTACGTTCGTGTCTAGGACCGTCCAAGCACCGCCACCGAGATTGTGATTGAGGTACAGCTCGGGGTTGTTTCCGTCAGAAACGACAATCGTGCCCAGTGGGCCACCCGCGGGAGTCCAGACATTGTACGGCGAGCCTCTTGAAACTGTCCCATCCGTCGCAGCGAGGGCATGGTCAGGCTTGGAGCCGAAAGTGCGAGGGTCGCGCGAGATACGGTAGTAGACGGCGAAATTGGCTTCCACGGCGCCGAAGAACTCGAATGTCATGATCCAATTGCCGAACGGCAACTCACTGACGATGGGCATTCCTGGACGCCAAGTATCATTGGTGTAGACGATGTCGTCGACCACGGGTCCCCAAGTACGCAGGTCCGTTGTGGTTTGGTGCTCCAATCTTTGGCCGAGGGTGTTGTTAGGATCACGCTGGTCAGAATAATAGAGGACTAGCTCTCCATCATAAATGAGCATAAATGGTTCCCAGATCGGCTCGTATTGATTCTCTGGGAAGGCGTCCCCACCACGGGCGACGGAGGAGACGAAGTTCCAGTTGTAGCTAAGAAGAGATTGTTAGACAGGATGCATGGATTTGACTTGCCTACGTATGCCATACCCTTTGTCCGTTGAGGCATAGACATCGATTTTGGTCTCACTCAGATCAGCAGGAATGCTGTTGGCGGCCAGCAGGAGCGTCCCAGCGGAGAAGTTGCCAATGCTCTCTGTCATTTCAAAGAGATCAGGCTGATAACGCAGACCCCATCCGTTCTGGGTGTCATATACTCGCGATCGCTCGGACCACGTTTCGCCCAAGTCAGTCGACACCCAAGCCGGGATGTATGGAAACACAGGGCAATTGTCCGGACAAGGTGCAGTACTGTTCCCGGTCGGAAAATAATTCTCCCAGATTGCGAGAAGGGTGTTGTCGCTATCGCAATTAAGCTTCCTGACGCGGGCGTAGAGAGTACGAGGTACGGTGTAGTTATCCGGCGGGTCAAAGACGGTGATGTTGGTGAGTAGTTGTCTGCTAGATCCTCCTGCTTGGGCTGTCACGAATGTGGTTGCGAGGACATGGAGGAAGACGGAGCGGAAGATCGAGAACAGCATCTTCGTACTGACAAGACCAACGAGACAGGTGAGATGCTTACCATAGTTTATGTTGGCGAATGGATGTGCATATATTTAAGTCGTATGTTGTTGGCGTCTGCCGAGCATCGGACTAATGTCTACAAGAACAGGCTTGGCGTACGTCTATGAAGTTGGCATTCGATGGAGAAAGGGCCGGGCTCAAAAGGGATTGGCTACGATCTAATAACTCATCGAAGATTGACGTCCCAACCTGTACCAGCGGGCGAAGATGCCGCTGCCCACAACCCGCAGACCACCAATGCCATAACGGCATCAACGCTTCGATGCTACGACGCCTGGCCTTCCGGACGCTCTTTGCCTTCGAATGATTTCCCATCGATAACATCAAGTTTGGCGAGTCGGGCTGTGCGAGGCCTAACATCAGCGAAGTATATACCCGCAGGGTATCTGATACTGCTAAGCTACCAACCTCGAAGTGCGAATGACGAAGATGAGTGGGTATGCAGGGTGGAGTACGAGTGGGGTTTGTCCGGTCTGTTGGGTTGAGAAGCCCGATTCTGGAGCCCGACGCATGAGGAGGCAATGATTGCGTTTTGGAAAGATGAGGGATCGCTGGTCGTTGGCCTCCCACTTGCTAGAGGCAAGAGCCCGATCTTCCAGGCTGCTAGGGTCAATGCCAATGTGGTGCTCCTTTCCGAGCGCTCACGAGAGACCTCAGCAAATGTTACCGTGCCCCTAGGCTCAATTACGACGTCTTGACACGGCCGGACCGGCAACCAAAGCAGCTCATTCCATCGCAGTGGAGATGGTGGCGATCAACGACGACTTCGTAACAGATATGTCCGATTTGCAAACGAATTGCAAGCTCGATCGTCATGTCGTCGACGAAGCCTATACTTCCCGCATGTCTGCGTCCTTCCGATCCAAATTCGTCTACTTGGCTCCGATTCGATAGAATCCTAGCGAGCTCGTCCTACCGACAGGCACTTTGTCTCCGTTGTTACAGCAAGACTTAGAGATCGCGTACCTTTGAGGAGTGCTGACTAAGGCATACGCTATATCCGTGCAACTACCAACCACCCGGATGTCTGAATACGTCATCGAGGCCTACGGTGAGAGCCGTTCGGAGGAGTGTGTGGTCGAATGTATGCAGACGGCCCAGTTACAAGTCAGGCGTTCGTCAAATATCGGTGACGTTCTGTCCAAGCCGGGCTACGTGCGAAAAGGTGTTAGCTTCACCATCGAACCTCTGAAGCGAAGGAAGTGTCTGTCGACTCGTCGATAGACGGAAGGGAGAATGTGAACATTGAAGGTCGCGATGCATTCGCAAAGCGAAACCATCTGGCTGTTCCTCATCCGAATCAGGAGTAATCTGCCCTTATTCACTCCCAGAATGCTTGCACTTCATCCCCGTCGTGGATCCTCGTTCGGGTAGTTTTCTCGCGGAGCCTTTCTTGGAAGGAGAAAGCTGAAGAGTATTCGTCCCAAGTAGCTGTGGACGCGCCACCAGCCCAAATTGATCCGTCCAGGGCTTGACCTTCGCGTGTGTCCTTTACTTCGGTGCGACATCGCTCCCTCGCTTGATGTGCGCTCTAGGCACTTTATCTGGTGGCTATTAGGCGCAAAGACTACGCAAAGCAAGAGGGGCATCCTGTTGAATAGCACGTATACGTATACGTGTGAGACTTTCCGCTGTGTAATATCGGCGATCGCTGTTCGAAGCGCCCGCTTTCTGTCACCGTCGCTTCAGCTGTGAATGGACACAAAGCTACGTTCGTCCCTGTTACCACGAACTCGTATTCAGTATCGACACCTGCTAGTGCTCTAGATACGGACGACTCTAGTTATATGGATCTGACATGGACCAGAAGCGTCTCGAAGGTCGTAACACATCTATTGGTTCAATGTGCGGAATCGAAGTAAATACAAATCTTCTACCTGAAAGTACTTCATCAAATTGGGCTTACAACGGTTCAACCTAATAGGAAAGAAATCTTCAACTGCCTCGACAAAATCTCCTTCTATCAACATAAAGTGCACAAGTCGCCTGCGGCTTCATGCTCAGGTAACCATTTTCGACGATGAGAAGTGAAAGTACTCAAAGGCATTGAGAGTACCACGGGTTCTTGAACTTGCAGCCTAAATAATCCAATCAGCGCTCATAACGGTGAGAGGCAACCAGAGAGGCGTTACTCACTTGATCCAGAAGCGCAACCTGTCTTACCGATATAGTTTCGCCCGCCGCATTGCCCGTACTTGGCAACCTCTCCTCCAGAAGGGTGCGGCATTGCAGACTTGGTTGAGGCCGCTGGTTTGGCAGCGGACGTCACGGTCTTGAGTGTTGTGGGCGTAGTAGCGGCCGGAAGCACTTTTTGACGGGTGGGGGTAAGTGGTGATGCGGGCGTGGTCGCAAGGATCGGAGCTCCTCCGCCCGAGTTGCACTGGAACACTGCAGGACCTAAACAGTATCAGGGTCAAACTTGTACATTTAGGGACAGAATGCAAGTAACGCGGCATACCTGGGATCTTGTAGCCGGATGGTGGGTAAGGTTGGCCCTTGCCGTTGTATATGCTGACTAGGATACCTGGGTCGTTCGCCTGGGAGTCGGGATTAGCGCAAGACACATGCAGTGAGAGGGAGCGAGCGCACGGAGTAGATGCCAGGGATCTTGTACGTCGTCGGCGCCTTGGGTGACGTGGAACCGGTCACCCGGAATTGAGCGCACTCCATCTAGTTCATTGTTAGCAAGCGAGTAGAATGCAACACGCGTCGATATCTAGTCAAGCATACATAAAATTGGGCGCCTTTCTCAGAGCCTGCGGAGTGGAGCGCGATAAGCTCGAAACGCATGAGGTAGTCACCAGACGCAAGGCAGGACGGAATTTTCACGGTCTGAATACCGCCGTCGGAGATCTTGTACACAATTATTAGTCAAAAGTGCGTTACAAAGCAACTGCGTGATCCGATGTTGCGCAGCAATCTAAGGCAACACATACCAGTTTATCCACGGCCCACTCATCTGTAACGAGCAATTGTCAGGTGCCCTTCAGCATGGCGGAAAAGTATTGGGAGTTGGTGGACCTACTTGGGGAGATCAAGCCGGCCTCAGCAACTTTGAACCAGCCGTCACCTGGCCCTGCAGATGGGTTCTGCGACGCATCTCCGACCTTCTTCATGTATGCCAGAACAGGACCCTGGGACACTTTGTTAGGGAATATGAGCGTGAGTTCCCTTCGCAACAGTCGACGAACCTTGTGGCTGGAGTCGATAACTTTGTTATCGGCGCTCGAGTCTGGCCCAGTACCTGTTCCACCTTAGCCGAAGGCGGTGCTACTTGGACGCAAGCAGACACTTACTGGACAAGGTATGTAGCCAGGCGCCAGTGACCGTGTCGCCGGCTGTGACTTCGATCACCTCACTGGACGCGCGGAAACCTTTGACGGGAGCTCCGTTGCAGGCCATCGAGTTAGAATTGACATCATCTATGAACTGCTCGAATCAGATATTCGCTTTAGCACGCTCCGATAGGGTGAGCGGTGGTTAACCGAATCGTCCGATGGCATGTAAATGCCGGCCCCCTGAGCAAAAGTCTTCCCATTGGCACTGATACGGTTCATGATAGTGTGTGCAGAGACTGCATCGAGCAGTAACGCGAACAGAATAGAGAAACGAGCCATAATGCAGGATATGTTCGGTAATAGAGCGGCAATGGCGAATGAAGGAAAAGTAAACGAATTTGTAGTCGAGTCCCTTGAATGAGTGACTGAAGGTGATGCAGAAACACGAGAGTGAGGAGAGCGCTGACCGATCCTTTTGAATGTAGTAAGTACAACGTTGCAAACGTACCAAGCAATATATCGGTCACAAGAGGCTGAACCTTGTAGTAATAGACCGGCCGCTTGGAAATACTATGGTGTGTAGTTCAGGCCGATGCATGAGTTTAGGTAATGTCTAAATAGGGCATCTCCGCGTCTCTACGTCCGTGTCCAAAGACTCACGCAGGTGTAACAAGCCTCGTGGCTTGGTCCTGAAACCAAGGACTAAGCCCTTTAATCATATGTTGCTCGCGCATGAGCCGCATTTGAAGTGCGTATACAAGATCCAGATCTAAGTCTGTTGCATGCATGTCACTAGGAAATGGTACGCTAGCAGGATATGGACCTATCAGCGAAGATCAGTCATGAGACCCACCAATTAGACAATCTTCCAGCTACGCTCCCTAGCACTGTCCACCTATTCGGTCCAGTTTATCGTGAACGTCGAATCTTCCACTCTAACTTACTTACTCATCAGCCAACTTGCAATCTCTGTCCGTCCGGGCTCTCGGAGTGTTCGTGAACCTGCATCGACCATCAGGGGATCACTCCTTTCTCTACTTGGCAACGTTGAACACGTTCGAGATAACGCGGCATAGCCGCTCGAAGTTCGACATGTCATCGTTTCTACTGTGCTGCAGGCGATTATGATAGTGCGGCTTACCCTATGGCTATTGCACGTGGCCCGCAAGGTCAGCTCCACCCTCGAGCGTTCGGTCTTCACCAGCTCTACACGTCAATCTCATCCATCCTATCCAGCGTCATTATGCCAAAATAGATGAAACATAGTGCCATGCTGTCTCGACGACACGCTCTTAACGGCGGCCGTTAGCAACATCGGATGAGAGTTCGCTAGCTCGTTTGACGTGTGATATTGCACCGGAAGATTCGAGCAAGACGCTGGTATCGGAACGAATTCTCGGCGAATAGTGCAATCAGCAACAAAGCGGTGAAGTCGAAAGCCTCCCGAACGCAACCATGAGCACGACTTCGCCTACCATAGCCGACTCAGATGTCACGCTTGACCACGACGAAGTGCTTGCTGCAGAAGGAAGACCCGATCAAGGTATGGAACCTGTCCCGTTTCGAGGACTTAAGTGCGTGGCTGGGGGCCCCTGCGCGGAACGCTTAACTAAGTACATAGACCTCGCAGGACGGTCCGGACGCACCATTTCTACCCCGCAAGACAGTGATGAGGGGTGACAACGCGAGGAGCGTGAGTGTGGTCAGCATCTTCATTTTATGGTGAATGGTTGGCACCTGAACCCCCGAAACTTGACCGAAGCATCAGGATCGATCTGGAGGAAAGGGGGAGGAGAAGAAAAGGTTCTCTTGGCTTACTTGTCACGTGACCAATCTATATGATTCAGAACCAGGCGTTCGCTTGTCCTCGCGTGAGGAACTAGGCTTTCGCTCGCGAGTTGTGAGTGCCTAACATCAGCTCTCTACACTCTTACGGACGTGACTAAACCTATGCCACGCACCTGCGCGAGCAGATTGTGAGCAATTCTGAACACGTGGACTGTTATGCCTGCCTTCATCGAAGGCATTCTTGACTTAGACTCTAGAGCAAAGGCGGTTGACCTCGAGCCACGGATCGTCAAACTACCTTTGGAATCGTTGGAGTGCCATGGAGTCAGGTTCGTGAATTGCGCTGACCGGAACGCTGTTCGTTCCGATCGTAGTGATGGCAAGCTAATTCGGGGTGTGGCACTGAAGTTGACTAGAGGTGCACTCGCTTTGAGCTGCATTTCTGTTGGCGATAAGTTCCCGTACTCGAACCGACCATCGTAGATATCATGCACTAGAGCGTCAGTATTACCGCCGTAAGTATTCGCCCGGATTTGTCGGAATATCTCCTGCGCCTCTGGTTCAGGTCGCGACTGGATCAGAAATAACAGAGCTCTGTTATTGTCACGATCTCGGACGAGGTCGTCGTTCTTGCGCCACAGAGCAGACCATCGACTTTCGCCCGCTTCGTCCTGATAATGACATAATGTTTCCGTAGTTTGACACCGTATGCATGATGGACTGCGGAATATGAGTGTCCACTAGTGCAGCAGAAGTTTAAGATGAGTCGCGTACCGTACGCCATCGCACTGCGTACAAAGTCAGTCAGAAACGCGGGAGAGAGTAAGGGACAACACTCTTACCACTATGGCTTCTCGCCTGACACTCTTGTGAACGGCGAAATTCTCCGGAACGTGATCTAGTAGGGGTGAAGTTGAAAAGCCAAGATCGGTGGTATGATCACAATGACCGATTACTTAACGAACAGACGCTGATATTTAGTACTACTCGGACACTTCGTAGAGAAACAGCTAAAGAGCGATATGTCTTAAGGATAATTCAATAGACTAACGAGAAAAGGTTTCCGAGGGCTGCATCATGGATCTGGCTCGTTACAGAGGGTAGCTCGCCACGTAGGGATGGACGTTAGATCACGTTTCGAGGAGTCTCGCGATATCTAAGAGTGTCAGGCGAGAAGCCATAGTAGTAAAGAGTATTGCCCCGGAATTCTAAAGGGACCCGACACAAGGGACATGTACCCGAGAGTTCCGTTTAGTGATAGATCAAGTGTTCTGATGTGGCGTGATTTGAACGTGCTCTAGTGTGCATAAGCGAGTCTTGTGAATCACGTCTGTCAATGTATCTCGATCAACGTATGCGCACGACAGCACCGAATAGAGCAGAACGCTGCGAGCTCTGTGCCACGATCTCTTTGTCACCGAGCACACGGTCATGTTGCATTGCGCCCTTGTAGAACGTCCGCGCATTGGACAATAGTGTCGGCGCACTATCCTCGATCGCAGCTGAAAGCCCGAGTCCAGGAGTGGTTGCAAAGCGGTAACGCAGCACCTCAGTGTCGGCTCTAAGCTCGTCCATCTTCGCTTTTCTCTCACGTGCATCCTCTGTGTTCAAGCCGGCAGCGCCACTTAACAGCGTCTGGGCTATAGCGAGCTGACTCTAGCATACACCGCCGTCAAGATTCCTGGACTCTTCGGCCTGATCAAGCGCGGACAGGAATGGCTCCTCCCTCGCCTTTGCCTCCGAGAATAGTGCGTGGGCATTGGTTTCCTTGCCAGGGAAGTCGAATACCTGCAGACGCTCGACGAAGGTCTTGAGACTGATCATATGAGCGCTGAAACGCGCATGTGCTAGGTCTGCGAAGAGTATTCCGCGATCCAGGGCAGTAGACAGTCGGGCAGAGCTTTGGTCCTCCTCGGGCAGTAGAGATGTGTAGCGCGGTGCCTTACTTTCGGTAGCAGCAGAGGATTGACTCCGAGGCACGCATTGACGAGATGAACGACGACGCTCCGACTGCTGAACCCACTGCTGAATCTGTGGGGAGCTCTGAAGCAGAGGAGCAGACCGCCACCATTATCGCACTCATTGTTGCCAGCGATCTACTCGATACGGTTCATGCTTCACTTGCAGCATTGACGACGCTTGTTGCCATCGACGACTCACCCGAACTAGGTGAGCTGGCAAACATGGCAGAAGCAATATGCATCTCGCGATCAATCCAGCGTCGAGATGAGTATGAAACGCACTACAGTGCGAAGCACCAGTACTGTACCGACCACTGGCAAAGGTGCGCGAATGAAGCGCCAGCTCTGTTTGTGTCCGCATCGCACTGGGCTGCGGCTTTCGTACTGCATGCTCCTGCACGACATGGAGAGATAAATCGACCACATTGCTATCCATTACAGGATAGGCAAGAAGATTATAAGAGATTGGAAGCTCTCAGCCCAGCTTATCAGTCTTTTGATGCAGCCCTATGGTTTAGCGAAACGGTCGTATCTCTGCTCTGTGCGATTTGGTATCAAGTCAAGTAGGTGGCCTGCAATGATACGGCCTGATAGTGATGCAATCAGCTCATACAAAAATTGGAGAGCAGAGTGTCAGATATGGACATGATCGCAGTTTTGGAAGGCTTGCTAGACACTCGGCACTAGATGTAGGCTGGAATGTGCCTAGCGACAATGACTGAACCATTTACATAGGCTGCTCCGAAGCTTGGCGTGTCGCCCGAAGGAGTTGATGTTCATCTTGTGTGTTGATGTAGGATCAATATACTCAAACTGACGCCTCTATGATTAGTTCCGGCTTACTATCGCGCTCGGCTTGAGTTTTTTCGTGGTAGAGTGTGCGCAGGGCATTCCTGCTGCATGCTCGCTCTCAGCGCGTATCTCAAGCCAACTTGTTTACGCTATATCTCTACAATCGTAGCACCTGTCAACGAAGCGATCACGTTCATGGACTTCTCTGACATTCACAGTATCGCTGCTGTAACCAGGACGTAACGAGTGACAATGTCGACGCTTAGCAAGCAATCCAAGGGATGACTGGCTGAGCTCAGCCCGATGCGACTGCACCTCCTCTATCAAAAGAACGAATGATGGTTGTTCCTTGTATCTCGACCTATTCTTGTGGCTCAGATCATAGTGGCGTATGCTCGACATAACGCTGGGTTGTCTGCGGGGGATTGTTGGTTCTCGCAATCCCACATGAGGCACTCGCCACAAGCCGCGATCTCTGGCTTGACAAACTCAGTGTCGACGTAATGATGGCGCATGCAGTCTGTGCGCTCTCCGACACACTCACGACCTGGGTCCATGTTCTCGCTTGGTGCAAGCTGCATGATGTATCTAATATCTCCGTTGGGTATTCTCTACTTATTACTTCGTGCTAGCGAACCCCGAGCCTGACTTACCTCTATTATTGAGTGAGTGATACTCGTCCATACAATCTTCATGTCGCTTGAGTCCGGTCAAGTCTTTGTGCTTTCGATTGATGACGAAGCGGTGATAGATCTTTTGTAAGACACTGCCAAGATAGGCCTTCGTAAGCACATTGGTCAGATACCTATCTTTCAACAAGGTTGGGAAGCAGGAAGTATACTATTGATTAGTCGCCGCGCGACACGACCGTTCACCATTGAAATAAGTATTGCTGTCGAACCCAAGCGCGGTACGGAAAACGTGCGTTCATACGACTTTCGGCCGACAAAAGATGTACTCGGCTTGCTCTGATTGCGTGTCGCAGGTGATATCCCAGAGAAGATACGATTGTGAACCTGAGAGATACCTTTGGTATTACCTACTCGACCAGGGACTGGGAGGTGCAGTACTCAGGGCCGATCCAGCAGTTCTTACCAGCTCCCTTTCAATTTTTTAACCGTGCAACTCCGAAGCCTGCTTGAAGAATATGAATCCCGTTCCGTACCGTGTGCAGGTTCGCTGTTAGCTGCAACACGTTGCCTGCATCCAGAGCCTTGTCACAAGTGAGAAGACTCTACAATATGCTTATTGGTGGCGCAACAAGAGGAAGGGGCTTGCCCAAATCGTCTGGTCGATAAGCGACGAAAGTGGATTCTGCTCGTGCTTGTGTCTGCCGCCGTAAACACGGACACTACCGTCACAGTCAAGACCGAGATCGTTCTGTCCTCATGCGCGAGCTCTGCTTCACCTCACGCTTCGATAAGATCATCATTTGAGAGCGACTTTGTCCTAGTTTCGCAGCGTTCCTCGCCCCCCTCTGGGTGGACATATGTAAGCGTTGCCGCAGGGACAACGTCCAAGGTCACCTCCGGCCGGCGCACGCTGAATACCGCGCGAGCCGATAATCAAGTCAAGCGCGAGTAGTCCTCCGCAAGCAGAGTCATCGAGCACAGCTCCGACTGAGCTGCCAAGGTGAAGCTCGAGCAAGGAATAGAGGTCAGCCGATGCATGCAGGAACTTCGCCTTGACATTAGCAACGCATTTCGGTTCAGCGATGATGTTTCGGACGGGAGAATTGCTCAGATTTTGGTTTGTAATGTTATCTGCCGTTGCGGAAGGGGGAGGCTAGGGGCAGGGTACGAGCTCTGAGTCAGAGGGAGCTTCGAGATGTTATGCACTTGTTATTGTCGATAGGTTCCTAGAGTCTAGGCGTGCGAATGTAACTCGGGGTCTTGAATGCTCATAAGCGAGGTCACAGGACTGCTCCGTTGGGGCAGAAGTGAGACCATGTTGAGCTTAAAGAAGGCAACCGGTAATGCGCCATGGCGTCGTGCGGACAGGGTTTGTGCCCACTGCGCGATAGCGTGAGACGCAGGCTGATTGCGGGCGGCCACAAGTCTAGCGTTAGCTCCAGCCTTGTGCGTTTTTATATGAGACACACCCGTCCGAGACTATCATGAGGCAGCCTGCGGATTGCGTGACGTCCCAACGCGCTACTAAAGAATTGGTATATCCTTTACAGCTACTCATGATATTCGCCTGCTGAAATCAGCGAACACTGTTCTCATCCGCTGCGCTGGTCAATCGAGATAGCTGTGCCCAAGCTCTCTTCAACATCACATTTAATACCGAAGTCACACGTGTCGGCGATTGAGGTTATGAAACAGAGCGGTGAAGGATACTATGAGTCATTATCCATTCTGTAAAAATGCGTCATGCATGAATGCTGACGAATGTGCAGCCACACCTACGAGCTTCGGGCGTCACATTGTTCGACTTACGAGTAACTCATGCTCAACGACGGGACATGGGTCTATCATCAAGATGAATGGCCGACTGCTCGCGATACGTATGCCTTTACGCCTGCTTTGTTTGATGCAGAAAGTCGGCATGCACGTGGATCCGGCTCGCGTGGTAATGTGCGAGTTCCAGATAAGTTTAGAGACGAGTGTCACCTGTGTGATGAATGAGATCTGTCGAGTAGGCTCCGTACGGGCTACCACACGTCCTAGGCTGTATTTGCAGTCGATTACTATCACTCGGACGAGAGGCACGAAAGGGAATCATTTGAAAAAGCACAGATTCGAAACCAGAACAGGCCGTTTTCTCCTACCCGCAGGCAACGGTGTGTTCTTGGACTCGAATGCGATGCAGAACCAGACCATGACCTCGAACATGAACACGACTATGATGCCGACCCGGACTGGGAACACGAGCCAGGAGACGATCCAGGCCATGACGGCGTTGAGGGACAAGGCCACGAACTTGAAGAACAGTTCCATCGAGTAGCTGGAGGAAGAGGCCATCGAGGCGATGATGAAGCCCTTGATCCCGACGGAGGACGAGGTGCTGATCATGGCGCTCATGGGGTACATGAAGGAGACCGGGAAGGACGGCCCAAGCTCGGAGTCGATCGAGCTGTGTTCAAGATGATGTACCCGTTTTCGGACTCGGTTATGGAGGAGGTCGGCGCCGAGATCAGGGTCGCGAGTATGTCCGACGACAGCAGCATCATCGTGGACTTCTTCGACACCAATGCCGAGGACGAGTAGATAGTCTAGTACGACACTAATGGCTCGAACGCGGGGCTAATGGTACGGCAGAGCATCTCCAGCACCAAAACCATGTACATGAACTAGAAGATGGAGATGCATTTACACTTTGACTAGATCATCTCCAGCTATTTGTGCGGGAACTCGAGCGAGTTCCTCACTCTATACGTGCTCAAGTCCACGGACTCGCAGAAGTACTTGAAGTCGGAGCTGAATACGTAGCAGGCAAACTCCCAGTTCGGGATGGCAGACGTGACAAACGTGCTTGAGGGCGGTGGAACCGCTGAGACCATCGTACTGTACGAACCAGCGCGCGTACTGGTAGACGAGCTTGGACAAAGCCGAGGACTTGGTGGGGTTGAGCCTGATCACGAGCTTGACGGTGGGCAAGGAGTCCGACACCCTCCACTTGGGCGGGGAGATGCCTCACATCATCATCGTCTTGAAGAGGATCACGTGGTCGTGACACATCCCGTTGTGGGCCAACAGTACGACGTCGGACTCATCCGCAGTGCCGTTGCTGTGCTCATCCATAATCCTGCTGACCCACGTGATGAAGCTGTCGAATACAATTGGGCTCGGAGATCATGCTCATGTACATCATGGGCGCGACCTTGTTGACGAAGGGGCTGTTGTCCTTCCTCGTGCTCGTCTTGAGGATCATGTCGAAATGCTGCCCACTCATGGCCCTGGCGGACAACTGGTCGATCTCCATGCTAGAGGTAACCTAGGGGTCGTAAAAGATGAAGACTGTGTTCTTAAATATGAAGGAGTTGTCGATCTTGGTCTTGGTGATATCCAGAGTCGTGTGCGCGGTGCATGTGTTGAACCCGGCCCTGAGTGTCATGGCGTTGTACTGCAAGAAAGCGGATGAGACGCTGCACCCGCTGGCCTGGCAGTGTACGAACTTGAACTCGCTGTCGTTCACGATGTTGGATGAGGGCATCCACACGTCGTCAATCGAGAGCCTGAACTTCATCTTGTGCTTGGACCTGTACATGCCCCTAGAGCTGGCGTCGCTCCTAGCCCTGGTCTCGGTCTCCACGTCGTTTTCGATCTCAGTCCCGCCCATGATGGTGGTGTAGTACAAATCAGACCGGTGATCAACTTCGAGTCCAGGCGGTAGCTCATGCACACGACCAACATGCTAAAGTACGCGCAAAGTAAAGCCAAGTGAGCACCAACACCATCCTCTTCATCCTCTTCGTGCACGCGGTGATGATCTGCATCGAGTCCGTCCAGATAAGGCTTCACGTGTCCATCTAGCACACCAACATGATGACGGACAGCAAGTTGATCGACGGCTTGACCGGGCTCAAGATGGAGGACGATGACTCGGACAGGAGTGTGAACGAGAGTGTGAACGGGGGTGGGAGGAAGGTGCTAGCGTATCATACATACCTGGATCACATCACAGTCCCGCAGGTTTCGCCGCGTGCAGCGCTCGCTGGCAATGCCCGAAGCCGCATGCAGAACGCAGGAACCCGCTCCACAACACGTGAGCATCCGCGGCATCGTCCGTAGGACATCCCTGTCTGTAGCTCAACTTCGAGGAAGTCTGGCCACTGGCCAGTCTTGAACATGTCACTGACGGACAGAGTTTTCAGCGAGATAGCCTAGGTAGAATCGTAAGGAGGAAGGAGCATGTGGAGAGACTGCACGAAGATGCAGAGAACCTGGCGTAACGAAGAAGACCACAACTGTCTAGAGCTGATCGGGATAGCAGTGATGCACACCCTATGCTTCTCCACACGGATAGTGCTTTTCTCATCTTAGGCTGTTTCTGAGACACCAAAATCCACAGAAGGAGATGCTTCGAGACGCCGACTGGATGGTACAGAAGGAGTTCACAGCACATTAATCTGCGTGGACCCATTCGAAGAGAAAGTCACATAGCATCCCGGGCCCAAGGAGCAGGACGCGTCAAAAGCTCCGAACTGGCCCACGCCAGTCGATACGTGTCACTATCGATTACAATTGAGCCTCGATGAAACCTAGCCACTTCCTATTACGCAGCGGCCGCCGCCTCCCCACGCTGCGCTACTTGCTGGCTGGAGCTTGCGGCCTGCAGAAGCATAATAGGAACAGCAAGGATCGTGGCACAAGAAGCATCAATCTTACCTATCGAGGGTATAAGGCCAAGGAGTTAGCTCCATGCACGCTCGCTCCTGTTGCCGCTACGCAGCCGATAACCCAATTCATTACGCTCAGATAGAGCGACTGGGAGCTAAGGTAGCACCAGCGGACTAAGCATGATGAGTGCAGGCGTTCCCAACCTCGGGCGCATGTACAGTCTAACGCCTCCCTCCTAGTGGTGGCGGCGAAGCGGCACACCGGAACCTATTGGCTGGGGCCTGCGACCGATCACCGTACTCTTGCGGTGACTCCTGGGTGCTCGGTCATCGATCTCTATCACCGAGGCCAGTTGGGCCGCTACATCCCCGACAATTGTTGATGACTTGCTATAGACGCATGGGACAAGGAGGACATCGTTCAGGAAGTGCAGATCTAAAAGCCATTTTGGACTAGAGAGCAAAGCTCGAGCGCTCGACCTGCGAACTTACGAGGACGGTCGGCGGTATCTCCTTCGGTCAGCACGTGCGTTCATGGAGCATTCCGGGAAACATGCAGGACTCCACGACTTGTCGATCGTTAGGGGCCACCGCCTAGTTGCCCCCGGGCTGGACCGCGGGGTAAGATTCCGAGACATTGAGGAGACGAAGTTTATGTCTTGGTAGAGACATCCAAGTAGGTAAGGGGGCGATAAGTGTCTGAGGAAGAGTATAGCAGGGCCAGCTCTGGCTTTAATCGTCAATAATGCACGACCCCGAGCTTCACCTTCTTTCTTCACCTCTCGATATTGTAACAGTCCTACCGGCCTACCATTCATCGAAGCTCGACGAGACCCTCAACGACGGTCAGCATGGAGTTCACCCTCATTACTTTTGCTGCGTTGTTCAGCGTCATCGCGGCTACTCCAACACGTGGTGCTGGTGGTGTTCCAGGCCCACCAGCGGGCAAATTCTCGCACGTCAAACAGCAGTGCCAGGCTCACCACGCCAATATTCGCTGCTGCAACCTTGCTGGCGGGAACAATGGCGGCAACAACAAGTACGACGTTCAAGTTGGCGACCAAAGCATGGTGGGCACTTGTGACCAGGACATTACCCGTAAGTCTTTCCCACATGTCATATTCTCAGGTACGAAGCAGTGCGGCTAATGTGACTACTTCGTAGACGCCGATGGGAACAAACAGACGCAGGCGATCTGCTCTGTTACTGTTGCCTGCTACACCGGTGACGGCTGCATTGCCATTGCGCGCTAAAGTGTAGAACCTGAGTACGGATGTACGGAGACTAGGAGAGGGGGACCGCCCGGGTACGGTGGGAACAGCAGCAAGCACGGAGGCGAGATAGTGCACCTCGAACGCTTGGATGGAGTAGGGTCATAAGCAATGTAGTTTGGCATAAACATTACGCTCCTTCTAAGTTGTCGACCCAGAAATAATCGTGTCCCGCTCAGCTCGTCACTCAAGTGCAGTTCAGTCCTTGATACAGCGACGTTTCATCGGCTCTTAGGCGACGGCAGTGTTACAGTAGACCCTGAGTCACGGCTAGGAAGACGCTAGCAGAAATGAAGGTGTCAAAGGCCAAAGCTCGAAGCGGCGATCGAAGCCAGATGATGTGTCCGAAAGACTTTTGTACTAACGACTGCAGCATTGGGTGGTGTACGACTACGATCGTGTCGTAGTACTAGTCCCCTTGAGTGGGAAACAGACCCTGCTAGTAGCGATGGGTTCCGCATTACCTCCCATGACATTCTCAGATACACTTATGGCGGAATACCGTACAACAAAATAGTGCTCAGGTCCACGACAAGCCAGCACGGCTTGGTAAAGTCTCGCCTATTACGCCGTGATTCCTCTTCATGTCATAGAACAGCCGCATCTGGAAGCCTTCACTAAGACGTAAGGGCCTTTGAGAACAGACATACTGCACGTGACGCGAAGTCGCAAGAGGTTCGTGCAATGTGTAATGACATAGATCAATTGACCATGTACTGTCCGAAGAGCTATAACACCTCCAATGCGATAGGAGAGCACTTGGGCACAATACACGACTACTGATCATGATCGTGCCTTCAACAATACTACATCTAGCTGACAGATATCCTTGAGTCTTTCGTGATCACTCCATATACCATCGACTTCGTTCCTTCTTCGAAACTTTCTCCTTTACATCATACATACAAAGTCACTATGTACTAATGCTTGGAGCGAGGACAACGTTGGCATTGCCCAGACATACTTGGACACTCTGAAGTCTGGAATTAGTCACCTGAAGCCGAAGGATCAGAAGAAACTTACAATATTAGCGTTGCAGCATACTATGGTTTGTGAAGATGTGGAACTTCCCCCTGCTCGAAGTGTCATTGATCAGCGAGCCGAGATAAAACTTATTGCAAGCACAGCATGGCCGAGTATAGTTTAGATTACCTACCCATAGGTGAGCATGTCGTGGAATTGCCCGAGCCGTCCGTATTGCAGCAATATGGCGGGATGCCATTGCCGCGTTGGTTGCCTTGATTGACCGTAGTTACTACGAAGACTGCTGGCTTTGACTTCGTTGATCTCTGAGTGGAGGAGCTCAACGTGGAAGTAGTTGTCTACTGAGTGGGTGTGGAATCGGATGAGGCGGTGCCGCTCGTGGAGAACGAAGTCGAGCTGGTCTTAGTACTAGAGCTGCTCGATCGCGTCGACGAGGAGCTAGATGTCAGGCTGCTCGAGGATGACGAAGTCGAGCGGGTCTTGGTGTTGGTCGACGATGGCGGAGCTATCCTTCTCGTCTTTGTCTTACCACTTCCCTCATTGCTCTTGCACTTGGGCTTCTTGTAGGCTTTCTTGAATGTTCCACCATTGCAGGAATTGTATGCACTATAAACATAAGCGAATGCATGAACTGGCCTGATTGCACTTAAAGAGTGGACACATACCCGCCGTACTGATAGCCACAGCTATCATTCTCATAAGCAGTCGTCCAGCTTTAGTCAGTTCCGCTGTACACAGGCTTTGGCCCAGCGGCATCAACAGATCCGAAACACAGATCCTACGGGCTGGCAACTGGGCATCAGTCAAGCAAACAAGCATGAATCGGCAGGAGCGAACGAGGATCTTGCGTACCCGCCATACCTCTTGCCGTAGTCATCATTCACATAGTCGACACAGTAACAGGGGTCGTCCGTGCATGCAACCACTCTTGGGAAGACAGTAACCAGGCCAATACTGAAAGCTAAGACAGCACCAATTGAGCTGACCTTCATAGGGTGTCTTGATGAAAGGGTACTGAATCGCTGTTGAGTGGTGAACAAGAACCGGATGCAAACGATCCTCTAGTAGTGCTTTGGGTACAGATATCGAGATGTGCTTTCAGAGCATTGGGTCGTTGGCTCCTCATATACAAAAAGTATTTGTGGTGTCCCAGTATAGCCCCCTCTTCCATGCGGCCATGCCAAGCTTATCACAACGCAGGAGGATGTAGCCGGCTTCAAACATGCGTATTAGGCCCTAGCCTCCACCAACATGACTTTGCGGTAAAATCCGAGCAGTGAGCGCCCAGAGAAGTCTCGCAGGCCGGCCATAGATAAGGTTTGATCTCCGTCAACCGGCTCGTCGATCTTCCACAAATCCTCTATATGAAACTTCTCTTACCAATTCGGATGTTATCTACAGGAGCTGATGAGCATGGCAGCTTTGAAGAGCGTTGCAAGCCGAGAAACCTTTACTTCCTCATAATCTGTTGATCCAACAGTACAGTCTCACCCATCCGTCCTTGTTCGATGTTCTATCAAGCTTCGAAGCGTTCGTTCGCTATGTCCCGGTCTCGTGAGATATTCCAGATATTAGAGGCGCAAGGTGCAATATTCAAGGCTATGCAAGCCGAACTGGTCTTACTAGCTCGTCCCACCCTACCGCACCGGTGTGCTCACAGCAAGCATTACGCCGTCTTGCACTAAGTAGTATGGTTCCTCTATTCTACGATTAGTACCTGGTTGAACGGCTTTCACTACCAGGAGAATCCCGAAATTCGGAAAAGAAGATTGTCTGGAAGGCACGCCTATGCCTTTGTGCCGTCCATCTGCGACGCCGTCTATCTGCGGCAACGGAAGATTGAGCTCCACAGTGGCATCTTCCTTGCTTACCGCACGATGCGCGAATAAGCTTAGCTGTTGTGCAGTGAGACGCTGGTCTATGGCCCTTGCCGTTCACACGTTTGTCTTTCATGGATAGCAATATCGCTGCAACACCTTGCATTCGCTCTCTGCACTTTGTTGTTCCTCAAGCTGATATTGCAGAATGCTAGCATACTGATGCAATTCCCACTTACAACCGAGTACGCCGGCTGCTGGTCCTGCATCATATCATCTGTCTGTCTGACTTGATCGTGCTTCACCTACCCGGCTTCACCCCCCACTGTCTTTGCAACATGGCAGCAGCGCGACTGGACTGTGACCAAGCACCCAGGATAAGACCAAGCGAGACGGTTCTTCCCACTTCTACTTCGGTCTACAACACACTATGTACGCAGTTCACGACGGCCGAGGATTCTTCCACCGGAACGACCGGGACTGCATGGTCACATGGCAATTCAACTCGAAGTACAACCAGTTCAAGCACGTTGGCCTCCATTTCGACACTGCTGTCTTCCCGATGGGGTTACCCTGTCAAGCGCGACTAGCACAAGCACCATAACCATTTCGAGCACCACAAGTATCGAGCGTCTTGATACCACCGTCTCACGGGTACGAGACAGAGCCAGCTCAGCGGCTGGGAGCTCGTCAACGCCCAATAGCACAAGTTCTAGCCTCTCACGAGGGTCAAAGCTCATCATCATTCCCATCACCGTAATCGGTATGTTTACTTTTGTCCCACTCTTTCACCAGACTGCCAACACATCAAACAGCTACTCTGCTTATCATAGCAGTCTTGATATTCACCATTTTACGCTGGCGTAAAGGAATCACCATCTCTGAGATCATACAATTTCGGCGACATCATCCCGACGACGTCTTACTCGGTCCGATACCACCGGAACTAGACCTCCCATTACTCCTGATCTACCGCGAATCGCGATACTCGGTCCGCTCGTCGAAGCATGCTTCTCTTCCTAGCTTTTCCGGGTTCCTAAGAAATACTGCACCTGTGCCGTCGGTAAAGGCGCCGAGACCTTCACACCAGAGTACGTACGTCAAGACGTGGAAAGCTATGCATCCATCTCCAGCACCAACGACGTCTCTCAGAGACTGTTACGATCTCCTCGCTGGTGCTACACCACTTCCACCTGAAGCGAGGCTGCAGAGATACGCGGCTCAAGCTCAACAGGCATTGCAGCAGAGTACATAAGATTAGCAGTTGCCCAGCATTGTGACGACGTCAGAACTTCGAGACTCCTGCACTGCGCCGTTCTGGCATGAGACGGATACGCGTCCTTTCTCTCGACGGGGTACGCCTTGCAACCGCCAGCATTACAAGACCGGTGAAGCTTGACGAACTCATTAGTGGCTATGATACAGAGGTCCAAGAACCTTGATCGAGCTGTTGGAACGTAACGACTCAAGACATGAGTGATAGATGTAAGAATGTACGCGTGCTTGGACCTAGATCATCCACTCGAGCTGCTGACTTGTGGGATTGGTGGAAATGTGTTCAGGCTGACTGTACGGTGCAATAGTACAGCATGAACGCTCTACAGTCAGGTTACGCGCTTTGCGAAACCCTTACTTCGCGTGCGCTTATCGAGAAATTCCGGGCAGCGTCTTCGACGATTAATGAACCAATTGCTGACCTGTGCTATACTTATGCCAGTGGCCTTCGTTGTGCGTCAGCATCTAAAACCGTCTACGAGCAAGAAGATTTGGCTTACGCTGGAAAACCAAGCTTTCTGCTCTTCATTTGGGTATGGATTTGATGTGTTCTACGCAAGATCAACAAAGGCTCCACGGTGAGTAGGATTCGTTGCATACTTGGTTGAACCATGCCCTCATGATCTTGGTAGACCGCGAAGGCAATGTGCTGCGCTTTCGTGCGGTCTCGTATTGGATACTAGACCGATTGGAAAGTTGAGATGGCGCGTGTGTACCTTTATGCGATGCGTGAACAGGGTTCCTTATTAGAGGTAGTGGTGTCCTGTGGTGATCCAGGGTCACATATGGGGCCAGACGGAAGATCCTGCGTTGCTCGTGCGCAGCTAAGCTATACTGTGCGTGCACATCAAAGGAAGCATGCTGCTGGAGCAGCGAGTAGGAAGCAACGCTAGCGATGTCGCTCAAAGTCTTTCGTTGGTGTACTCGCATCCCAGAGTTGTAGCATCGTTCTTCCGGAGGCTCTCGATCTCGTGGTCGGTCAGTCCCCTCTTGGATCGCTGGTATACACCGAAGTGGCTGACGGCGTGGATTGGTTGTGTGTCTTGGCGTCAGACCTGATTCTCACAGTTGGTTATGAACACTCAGCGTGTGATGGTCCCTGAGCGCTATGGAGCATGGTCTCACAGCTGCTAGACTTCGATCTATACGATGCGCAAAGTGTCCGAAAGGTGCTGGTGGAGCCATTAGTGGTTGCACAAACCATGCACTGCAACCATCACACATGTCCGCCGCAGTGAATGGAATTGCCGGCATTCCAGGTGAGTTGTTTCCGCCCTGGGCCAGATAAGAGTACACTGCATCTGGTGCAGCGCAAGGCCTCCGTGCTTCTTCAGGGTACAGTGATGGCGGCTTGTAGGTACATGCGATGATGGCTGGTTCCACTGGATATGGCTGAGAAAGAGTAAACATGTAACGCTCCAAATAGACACTCAGAGCTGTTCTTCGGCACCTAAATCTTATTAGCGCAGGCCTACTGGGCGTTTGGATCAACTTGCAGAGTCCAGTGGAGTCGGCAGAATGCTTTGAAGATCAGATGCTTGGTCGGGCAAACCATGCTGGAAGGAACGGTCGTGGAGAGTACGCCCGTCAGGCTTGTTACTGCCTTCAGTCGTGTCATGGTGCTCTTTGTTACTGTGCCCATAGATCTCCGGTAGCAGCAGGTCAACAATCCACGGGACTTCTTTATCGGGATCAACAACGATATCGTTGTACACTGGCTCGGTATTGCTGCTCGAGGCATCTGATTTTAGCAAACGGGTGTTCCTCTGTCTCAATACCCTGTATGTTGCCAGATCGCGTGAGTCTCGACAGAACTGCCGGTCTTTAGCAGTCCAAGTTTCCATGAGTGGCATCATCAGGTTTTCCAGCTGCGATTGCAACGTGGAAGTGATACACTGTTATTGTCTTGACAGCTGGACGTATGCAATCAGCGTTTTCACCGTTGCAAACGCAAGCAGTAGGGAGGTATTGGAGTGGCTAGAGAGAGGGATTCTACCAATTCAGATCGAAGATGTGTTCGATATGTGTGTAGTGATAGTTCTTTTGACAAAGTCTTGGCAAGATTTGTGTCCGACTTCCCCGCGTGTCCGACTTCCCCGCGGTTTACGTTACGTGATAGACAAGCCTTCTAGCTCATTGCGTTTTCCACAAAGCTCGTTGATGTCAATCACGCGAGTCTCCCAGTCGTCGCGCTCTGAAGTTGATCAGTAAGAGCATTCATGGGAAATAGGGATTATTCAGGTCTGTCTGTACTTTGCGCAAGGACTGTAGCAAGGTTAGACATCCCAGTATGAGGTAGTTCCTACAGTTTTATGGAAGACCGGCCATATTTGTATGAGAGTGCTGATGTTGAGGCTGATCGCCAACATCTGGGCAGTTGCCCAAAGCTATGGGGCCTAGATCGAGTTCCGCTCACGCTTATGCACTCCTAGTGGAGCGTAGAACATTGAATGCTCTAGATTGACTGTGATTCTTGGCTGTACCATTTTGCGTTCGCGCCTCGGGAGACACAATAGGGTGACTTGCGTGCCTCGCCACAAGAACTCGGCTACACATTCGATCAGCGGCTACATAGTGCAGAGAGTTCTATGAGCGCTGCGTAGCGCATACCTGGGTATATGTATAGATGACCTGCCCCAGATGTCGGTCTTTGGAAGGGTTCAGTATCATGTGGTGCTTATAACCTGACCAAAATACGAGGAAGAACGCGTTGGACAGCACGTGGATGTGGGACAACACGTGGGGGGAACACGTGGAACAAACGCCACTTGCCGCGCTCTCCCCACCTAGATTTACGACCTATTCCACATTGAGATCGGCTCGAACTTGGCGCAATTGCATTCCCTATCGCGTAGGGGAATGGCAAGGGTTACTTATGACGGCAACTACTGCACCTCGGCATCTCCCGACGAAAACGAAGGCATGCGATTGATACACAGCGCCGTGAATGAGGCAATAAGCTGGGAGAGGCGAAGTGGAGCTACCTTTGAAGAAGACAAGACCGCCTTTATCCACTTCACGCGAAGCCCGGCCCGCATTGACAACACGCCAATCACAGTCAAGGGAGAGCAAATTGGACCAGTTGACAGCACTGAGGTCCTAGGTGTGGTAATGGACTCCAGACTCCGGTACAAGCAGCATGTAGCAAGCGCGGCAACAAGTGGCCTGAAAGCAGCTATAGCGCTGAAACGACTCCGCGGCCTCTCACCAAAAATAGCTCGAAGGCTGTTTGAGGCTACAGTCACGCCAACTGTTGACAATGCATCAAGTGTGTGGATGCATACGTGCAACACAGCCAAGGCAGCCTTCAGCCGGGTACAGAGAATTGGAGCCTAGGCTGTAACAGGCTGCTTTCGCACTGTAGGGACTGTTATTGCAGAGGCGGAAGCAAGTATACGAACAGTCCAAGAGCGACATGACATGAGAGCCGCTAAGCTTTGGATCAACATACGCACACTGCCGCAGTCCAATCCACTGACAAGACTGAATGTGAAGAGAAAGGTGAGGAGGCTTGTGTCACCCCTACAGAGGATCGCAACTCTGTACCACAACGCAGCAATGGACAGACTAGAAGACATTGGACCCTACACATTGGCACCTTGGGAACACCGGTTACAGGCATGCATTGAGCCAGATCTAGCTAAGGCACTAAACATAGCAAGATCTACAACAGGCATCCAGATTGTTGTAAGCTCATCTGTAAGGAACAAGATAGTGGGAGTGGGAGGCGCTATCCACGACACAGACTCAATCCTGTACAACGGCAGGGACAAGTTATACTCAACTACAATTGGTCGACGAACAGAACAGAACCCATACACAGCTATCCTGGAAGCAATATCAGACGGCTTGCTACACCTCATCCCACGTCCGCAGAGGCGGCAGATTCATGTCCTTTCTAGTGATCAAGGCGCACCCCAAGCAATCAGCAATCTAAAACATCAGTCTGGCCAGTCAACCATCATGCAAATTTGCCAAGAAGTGAAGTACCTAAGGGGACGAGGGAATGTGGTGAGCCTGCACTGGACGCCACATAGCCAAGATTTTAAGCTTAGACAGAAGGCAAAAGTAGCGGCTCAAAACGCTACAGAGAAGGACTGTGTACCTCAGGTGCAGCGGAAAACAGCCAAGTCGACGTTGATGAGTGCGCAGAGGAGGAAGAAGAAACCATGCGGACTAGACACCAATACTGGCCAGCACCTCCGTCGCATAGACACGGGTCTGCCAGGACCCCATACCTGCCTTCTGTACAACTCTTTGAAGCGTAGACAGGTAAGCATCCTAGCACAGCTCCGCACTGGCATGTCCCGGTTGAACGGTTACCTACACGGCATAAACGCAGCAGAGACAGACCAATGTGCATGTGAACAGGAAAAGGAGACGGTAGAGCACTCTCTCCTACGATGCAAGCCATGGGAGACGCAGCGACAGCAGCTACTTCAACTAGCAGAGACGAGACAAGGCAAATTATCGTGCCTCCTTGGGGGAAAGACGCGGCTAGACAACAAGGACTGGACACCAAATATGAAGGCAGTGCAAATGAGCATTGATTTTGTAATAAGTACAGGTCGTCTCAACACCCAGATGACTACGCAAAGCACGCAAGGCACACAATGTACTCAAGGCACACAAGGCACACAGGGCACACAAGGCACACA